>CAUVYM010000340.1:0-30927 GCA_963556165.1 Tipula helvola
ACTGTGTAGTATAAAATCATATTCATAGAATTCAATTATACGATTATTTGAGAATATGATATAGTCACTTATCTTATTCTCATTTGCATGGGACGCAACATAAAAAATTTCTTACAAACTGGTACTAAACAATTCATAAAATCAAATAAAACTATTTATTTTAATAAATAATTCAATAAATAATTTAAAAAATCCTCTAGGTGACACCCCTACCAATTTTAACAATTAATTAATTTCATCAGCTTACAAAATTATTGCTAACTTAGCTTCCTTTTGAAACTCATCCAATAGCCACCAAAAAGAGCGTTCCAGGGATATTTCTGTCAACCCAAACAGTCACTAAAACCACTTACACACCACCCAGCAAAACATTCTATAAAATAGCTTTAGAACATAGTCTCAGCTTTAATTAATGATTTAAATTACAAATTAATTCTACACAAAGTTTCTGGAAATCTGCATTGGGTTTCTCCGAATATTGCTGAAAATCAAGATCTAAATTAGTTAATTGTCGCCAACTACTACTTTTAAAATAACTAAAAATTATTAAACTCTGAAATCCTCATGGACTAGTTGTTAAAATGGCTATAGTAAAAGTAATTAATTAAATACAAAATCAAGGTCATTAATCCTCTGAAAATTTAAATCAAACTAATTAGATATTCATTATTTCTAAGGAAGTTATCAGCATTAATTCGAACTACATTCAAAATGTATAGGGCGGTATCTCAGATCCGACCTAGTGCAATAAATCAACTTAGTATCCTCCTATTCAAAAGACCCAACTCAAAACTACTACTATAAATGGAGCACCCTCGTGAACCTGCCATCCAAAGCATAGAAGCCCGATCCGTGTTGACTGTTTTACAATGAACCACAACCAACCTCACCAGTACCCAAAATTAAAGTTACAAGTCGAAGTCACCAACCAGCTTCCAAAGTATGAACTCAGTATTGGAATTTCGAGCAGCTTAGCAAAATCAACCAAACCGGAAACCAGATTTCATTCACACGCTATATATTCAATAAATAAAAACTAACTAAAAGGAGATTGAAATGTATGTGATGATATTAGGCGTAATATGAATAATAGGGAATTGACTTCTTTAACTTTGTTAGATTTTTCTAAGGCCTTTGATTCTATTAATCACAGAATTCTTTTTAACAAACTCTTATCTCAGTTTAGATTTTCGGTTTCCGCTGCCAGACTAATTTTTAACTATCTTTCTAATCGTTCTCAGGCAGTTTTTTTCGACAATTCTTTGTCTGATTTCCTTCCTGTAATTTCCGGCGTTCCTCAGGGTTCAGTGCTGGGTCCTCTATTGTTTTCTATGTACATTAATGACATAGAACCCTCTATTCACCATTGTTCATTTCACATTTTCGCTGATGACGTCCAAATTTATAAAAATAGTCGTTTAGATCAGGGTTCTATTGATAGGAATATTTCTCTGATAAATGAAGACTTAAGTAATATCGCTAGTTGGTCGGTCTCTAATAGGCTCGTTTTAAATGCGAATAAATCTCAGTCGATCATAATTTATAAAAAATCGTTAGACACCTCGTCCTTTCCTGGTATTTTTCTGCAGGGTTCGCTAATTAGGTATTCAAATACTGTTAGAGATTTAGGCTTAGTTATTAATAAAACTCTTTCTTGGGGTGACCATTTAGTTAGTATTAGTAAGAGGGTCTTTGGTATGCTTAGTTGTTTGTATAAAGTAGTAGGATTTTCTGATAGTCAGTTTAGGAAAAAAATGTTTTTGTCTTATCTTCTTCCTCATTTTATTTATGGTGACGTAGTTTTATTCGGTATGCTTCAGGAAAATATGAACGTTCTCCAAAGATGTTTCAATGCATGTACTAGGTTTATTTTTGGTATTAGGAAATTCGATCATATTTCTGCCTACTCTAGCCTTGTTTTAGGATGTAGTTTATCTACCTTTTACGAATTTCGCGTTTGTCTTTTTATTTTTAAACTTCTCAAAGCTAAGAAGCCTTGTTATCTTTATAGGAAGTTACTTTTTAGCAGGTCTCATTCCTCAAACTTCCGCCTGATTCCGGCCAAAAATAGTTGTAGGTCGCTAAACAAATCCTTTTACGTTAGGGGAGTTTCTCTTTGGAATTCAATTCCATTGGAAATTAAGAGTTTAAGATCGGCCAAATTATTTAAGTCAAAATTTTTGGAGTGGCGTGATTGATGGGCAATACGTAGTTTTTTTAAATTTATTTTTAATATTATTATTATTATTGTTAAATTTTAATATTATTTCACCTCTTGCTGTACATTTTATTGTAAATGAGCTATTGCTCAAAATAGAATGTGTATGCATGAGATGGAAATTGTTTGAAAAAATTTAAAAGGTTTTTCTGCCTAATGGAAGCAGCTTCATCATTTTATTTTTGTTCTTTTGTTCCGTTTACTCTGTTTCCATCTGTGCTTTTCCTTTTAATACTAAATTATTGTTAAAGTACAATAAATAAATAAATAAATAAATAAAAAAAAAAAAAAAAAAAAAAAAAATTGTATTCTTACAAACTTTCATCATTATACCAAAAAACGTATAAATCTACATCAAAAACCGATTTTGTATTTTACTTCACCTCTTGCCAAAACGCACAATACCCGGGGAACTCCCTCCGAACACAAACGCTCATAACTCCCGAAAAAGTTACACCCCAAATACCCTACAAACAGTACTGTCGTGTGATAGAATTACAACCTAAACACCACAAAATCAAGTAAGTTAATTAAGTTAAATATATTTAGCATCTCGCACTTTTACTTATCTAATACAAAGTTGTTCCCATTCATAAGATCCAAATTTGACATGCAAATTTAAATACTTTGTTATGTTTTGCGAAACAAAACTCAGTTCAACCGAAAACAATATTTTACATTAATATTTAATTCATACAATCCATTGAACCTTCAATCCTTCAACCCAGTTTAAATTAATTTAATACAATTTATAAACTTAAAAATTTTATGCTATTTACTCCTTTTAATATCCCGTATTAAAATTAATCATGTTTAAATAAACAAACAATTCTACATGTAGAGTGAAATCTCACTATCGCGAAGCCAAAGTGATCAGAGAAATATATTACTTTATTTTACTAAGTCATGCCTTTATGTAAAGTTCTATTAATCTACTTCCTTATTTCCTTGCGTTTGTCTTTTTATTTTTAAACTTCTCAAAGCTAAGAAGCCTTGTTATCTTTATAGGAAGTTACTTTTTAGCAGGTCTCATTCCTCAAACTTCCGCCTGATTCCGGCCAAAAATAGTTGTAGGTCGCTAAACAAATCCTTTTACGTTAGGGGAGTTTCTCTTTGGAATTCAATTCCATTGGAAATTAAGAGTTTAGGATCGGCCAAATTATTTAAGTCAAAATTTTTGGAGTGGCGTGATTGATGGGCAATACGTAGTTTTTTTAAATTTATTTTTAATATTATTATTATTATTGTTAAATTTTAATATTATTTCACCTCTTGCTGTACATTTTATTGTAAATGAGCTATTGCTCAAAATAGAATGTGTATGCATGAGATGGAAATTGTTTGAAAAAATTTAAAAGGTTTTTTCTGCCTAATGGAAGCAGCTTCATCATTTTATTTTTGTTCTTTTGTTCCGTTTACTCTGTTTCCATCTGTGCTTTTCCTTTTAATACTAAATTATTGTTAAAGTACAATAAATAAATAAAATAAATAAATAAATAAATAAAATAAATAAAATTATAAATCATGATACATTTTCACATAAAACAACTTACACTTCACAACATTCACTGCAACGAGACCTCACTGTATTAATTCTGATTCGATTCAACCCTATTCCATAATAAAAATTATAAAATTCCCTTTAGAATCGAATACATAAAAATCCGACTACATGAAAAGTTTGCTTTGTACAGCTAGGCTTGCCACCCGTCCTCCATTGGGGAGGACAGTCCTCCCTTTGAAAGAAGTTTCCTCCATCCTCCCAGGAGACAAAAATGTCCTCCACATTAAAAATAACTTTAGACTCCTTTTTTAAACAATTTTCGAAGGAGTTAAAAAATTGAATTGTTTTTGGAAGTTATACTGATTATTTGTGCACATTACACGAACTAAAATTGCGTCTAGCTTTTATTGAAATATGATATTTCCGAAACTTCAAGTAATTATGCTGATTGTACGTAGAGTTTGCGTACTCATATTATCAAAATTTACGCTGAAATATCTTTTCAATTTGAAATGGCCCGAAGTAGTTGATAAAATTTTGTAAACCAGAATTAAAATTTTAAAATTTAAAATTTACGCATTAGAATTTTGATAGTATGAATTGTTCTTTGATCAAAATTAATTAACCCGTAAAGTGCGTCGTGAAAAGTTGAATAGAAAAAGTAGTGCGTGCCAGCGGACCGCAATTTTATATTAATTATTTTTTATTCAATTAGTACGATACTAAAAATTTCGATTAGGAAGGTACTGAAAATTTCAGAAAAAAATTAAACAGAGTGGGGATAATTTTGTTTTTTGAAAAATAGAAGGGCCCCACGGAACGCACAATGCTCTTTACGGGTTAAGAAAGTGAAATCTCATTATAACGAAGACAAAGGAACCGGAAACCAGGGCTGCGAAGTCGGAGTCGAGGAGTCGGAGTGGGAGTTGGAATACTGACCGACTCCGATCCCGCATTTTATATTTTTCTTAATCTTCTAAAGTATACTTTACCTTAGTTACAAAAAGACTGCAATCAGTATATTTGACCCCCCGGCCAATTTTATAAAGAATGAGAATGAGATGAAAGAATTTAAATACGAGCAGTAATTACATACATGTAGAAATTTGAGTGGTAGTCGGAGTCTGATAGCCAATTTTGAATACATCGGAATCGGAGTCGAAGAATTATTTATTTAATTCTTATTAACTTAAATTTTGAGACACCCCATTTTGAGCAGGAGCTCGTTTACAATAAGGTGTCATTGTACAAAAAGGAGTATACACCAAAAATCTGCAAATAAGCCAAGGCCACAGCAAACAGCGATACCATTACTTCAAACAATATTGTGGTTTCTCATGTCTCTCTAGCCTTGTAAAATGGCGGCGAGTGAATCATCGGCCACATCTAGTAAAAATCTGCTAATTTATACATTCCTGAAAGCATCATTTAGGTTGAAATACATAACCTTGCTTATTTTAATTTGATTTGGATAAGATTTCAATTAATTTATTTTTTTTTGGGAAAATTAAAACAAAACACGTCTAGTTCACCGAGTCCGCAGCCCTGCCGGAAACCTTAATTCGCTATATTGTAATTTCGTTGCAATAAATTTACGCTTTAACCAAATATAATCTTCAGTTCTCCGGACAAATCTTTCTTTGAAGTCTTAAGCCGTACAGAATAGAGTTTAGCTTGCGGCAGGTTTCAATAATGTCGTCACTCCAAGTGAAGGCGCTATTCATGCGTAGACCCAGATTACAAACTGTATACACTAAAGCTAATTTGTCATTATTAATATACAAATTCGGTATAATACCCGAATAATTGCTTGTACAAATAAACATGGCCTGTGTTTTCTTCGTATTTAAAAAGAAGACCATTTGACGTAGACCATGAATTAATACTTCTCAGATCTTCATTAATTTTTGACAAAAATTTCATTTATATTTTCTAATGAACCATCATTATATAATTTAATATTAATTTAATTTAATTTAATTTAAGACTCCACAGGTAACTGAAGCTGTTTGTGAAAAGGACCTAATAAATTTAAAATCTGAATCCTATGCGACAGATAGGAAGATAATAAACGAATAGCACAATCCGAAAAATTGTAAAATAATTACAACTTTTGCAGGAAAAGCTGATGATTAATAGAATCAAACGCCTTGAAATAAAATCCAGGAGAACAATTACCGCGACAGATTTAGGTTCATTAAGAATACGCGAGATATCATCTGTACAACATTAACCAAGGCAGAACATTAACCAAGTAGAACGAATGGTTGAAAAATGTAAATTGCTATCATCGGCTTAAAACGGTATATTATTATTAGAATTTGTATCACCTATGCCTACTGATCTAAGATTATTCCAAAGCCGCTTCATGGTAACCTTTGGATTACAAAAATAATAGTTTTTTTTACATTCACGAATAACGCTAGTAACTTAATTTCTATAGTTACAATACTTAGCTTTGTGAACAAGATCACGGTGTTTTTTCCATAATTGATGGGCTTTATCTCTCAGTGTGCTTAGCTTAATAATTTTAGTATTAAGCCAGGGTGCTGCTGGATTAAAATCTAGAACTTTTTTTACCAGAATACAACGCTTGTGAATGATATCTATAAAATTGTGAAATATATTGCAAATGTTGTCCAAATTAGCCATGCTCCTTAACATTTCAAAGTTCATTTCCAGAAAGGTGCTTTCCATTAGCTCCATGTCGATATTATTATTCACCGGAATATAGGAATATGTTGATTTTGGCCATTTGAACTTCACTTTATATGATCAAATAATGGTCGGAAATTAACGGTAGGGCAATTTTGTCAAATTGAATTATTTTATCAGAATCAGTTTCATTCACCAGAATTAACGTGACGTGGCATTTTATAATCCGAAATTGTCACATTAGAAGATAAAATTTTAGAATGAAGCCAAGTCTCAGTCAAACACAAAATATCAAAATGTTTAGTCTGCATCAAAATTCGAACTTGATCAAAATGTTTCACTAAACTTTGTACATTTAGGTGAGCGATAGAAATACGTTCATATTCGTCATTGCACGGTTTATGTTGAATGAAGGCAGAAGGAGCTGAAGTGGTTTTAATAGAATTTATCAATATAGTTTAATTTAACTTTATTGAAAATATTAATAATAATTTTGTTGTCACACTTATAACACGTCTATTGGGTGTGATGCTCGCCAAACTGTGATAATTTTTGTCAAAATTCCACAAAATAACCGCTATATGATTGATATGGAGCTAAATATTTGTTATTTCATTTGACGCCGCAGATGCATTCATTTAAAAGAAACAAAAATGACTTAAGTTAGATGCAAACAAGAAATGTTTCTTCCTGAGGACATCGCCGACAAATACATGTTTGAATCACATACACGGGGCATTAGAACAGATGTTGGTATTGCCTAGATGATTTTCAAATTACAACTATGATTGTTATAGAGAGAATGCTACTTTTTGGAACTATACGATTACTATTGCGGTGATCTGGTCCCTAATAAAATTATCTATTAATTGTTTGATTTCTTGTCTGTCCTAACTCTTTACAAGAAAATAAAGATGGCGGAAATTTGTGCAAGGGTTTCATGCACTAAATGAATGCTATACCATTTTACAATGTACAAAAAGTGTACGGGAGGCTTATTATTACACCTTGTTTACCAATTGATTTTGTTCAAACCGTTTACTTCAAAAAAGTAATCAACGACTTTCGGCCCACTTTCAAGATATGTACAAATGTGATTTAGTGCCCCAACTCCCCTGTTTTGTATTGTGAATCACTTGTTTTAAAGTTCTTGGGTCTGTTGAAATCTTTCTATCAGAAATACCTAAACAATGTAGGCTGTAGTGGGTGCTATGCTGTCCATAGTAGATCAGTTAGGCGAATTTTAAGTTTTATGAAACCCTTCCAGAGCTAGTGATGATTTTATATTGCCTGCATGAATATAAAATGTCTTCTCTGACATTTCTGTAACCACCCGAAATAAATTATAGAGCATTTATAAAAAAATTTTACATTCTTAATTTGATGCTCTAACAAAATGTTGGTGAAGTTTTCAGTTTTCTGGCAGTTACACCCAAGGGTGTGAAATTTCCCCTAGAATGGTACTAAGATTTGTTTTCCGAAAATGTTTACTAAACAAATACATAATTCGTTATTAAGAAATGTTTAAGTATAATTAAGATGTCGTGTAGAAAATATTGTTTCAGGTAAATAATTGTAGCTGTGATTCTTTTATTATTAAGGTACTGTTTGATGTTTATCAGACCAAAAGGCTTTACTAATTAAATTACTTTTATTTTATTTTCATTACGCTTCAAAATCTCTTTGTACTTAAATCTCAAACTCTTGGACAGTCAAATAATTAACTCTCAACATAAAATGTTAATGTAAAAACGAAATAAAATTAGCTTGCATTGAATTTTTATTATGAAACCAACCAAAATATCATAACAGAAGAAAGAGAAGAAGAAATATTTAACTGGAGATTGCCTCCGGGCATACATAATATGACTAAATGTTCAGTCTCCTCTATTTGTTGCTTTAATGTCCTTCTTTTTAGATGATTATTAAAGTTTTGGTCTGAAGTGTGATGGACTGTAGCAGACAAAAATAATTCCAATTGGTTTAGGAATTTACGTTACTCTGTGTCCTAGAATCGTACACTTTTTTCTGAAAAATTGTTAGTAAAAAAAATATTTCGTTATTAAGAAATTTTTAAGTACAACAGAGATAATTAGAAGAAAATCAAGTTCCAGGTTTAGGATTATAATTGTTATACATTTATTATTTTTTGGGATGGCTGATGGTTTTAAGACAAATCACTTTACTAATTAAATTACTTTTATTTTATTTTCATTTCGCTCTTCAAAATCTCTAAGGGATCGTATTACAGTTGAAGGAAAGCTGGGCAGATTGAACCATTCCTATAATGAAAGACAACAGTCCGTTTTGTGTTTAAATTTCAAACTGAACCTTAGTATACTATTGGTAATATTTGTGTGCACCGTCTCTTTAATGTTATCTACCATCTTTCAACTAAATAGAATAGAAAACTAGTTTTTTAACAATGTCTGATCGGCGCGGTTAATAATTCGTTTTTGTCAGCTTTGATCGATCAATGCAAACAATGCCTATACAATCATTAGTGTACAGGTAACGGAAATCTGGCTTTGTTTTGGTTTTAAAAGTCTTGATACCAAAAACGTCTCACGGATAATTGGCTGAACATGTATACATTTGGACTAACAACTGGAAGAATTCCTCCACCCATTATCAAAATAAGTAAATTAGCACAAGTTTGGAAAAAATTAGGGCCACTGTAATTCACCGATAAATTTTTTTGTAACTATTATATTAAACGAAACACACACAAGAGGACTAGAATTTCTTGCTAAAAGTGACAAAAAGAATTTATTTTGATTCTCAGCACTTGATGTTATTTAATTAAAATTGACTTTAATAAGGTAAAAAAAATATTAAAAACAAAACAATTTCTAAGTACTTGGTGCAAAACAAAAGATAAAGAAAATGTCTACCCATAATGTCAAGTTTATCTCTCATTTTCCATACAACCCGCATATTTAGAATATTTTAATGAGCTGATCAATACAAAAAGCCATAACAAAAATAAATTTTTCTTCGGTTGTATTGATTTATTTATATAAAAATATCTTAAACTTCAAATACCGTTAGGTCAATGTTAATTATGTTGAGGGGGATTGGTGAAAAAAAGATAAGTAAAAGAAAAAAGTTTTGGAGGAATTTTTATTAGGTTTTAACCTAAATGTACCATCCTTGTTGTTATTTTTCCTTCGTATAAGATATAATCTATTATGAGCCATAACCGTTTTTATTTCGTTAACATCTAAAGTGGAAATGAAATAAAAATGAAAATTAAATTTTTTCTTATGTGCTTTCGTCTTAGTGTGCCGTGCTTATCTAACAAATAGTAAATTTTTTTTTTTTTGTGATGTTTGATTTTACCAGACTATATTCTGACGTCAGTTTACCGCATATATCAGCGGAGTCAGATCAGTGACGTTGTTGTAGTGATTACGGAGCACTGTCTCATAGGCAGACATGCGAGTAGACTTGATTTCTTCTCACATGACTACTGTCGTAGTTGCGAGGACGAAGAGGAGGAAAAGATAGTACTTAATCTTCTTTGCACCTGTCCTCGCCTGGCACGAAACAGACTGAATTTTCTAGGGGCACCCCTTTTCAACGACCAGACGGAACTCAGCAGGATGGAAGCTCAAAGTGGTTTCAATGAGTTGGAGGAAAATTTTTAAATTGTGGTACGGCTACGGACCTTTTTGTGTCTATGCCTGGTCCTAGTGGACCGCCACCAAAACCTAACCTAACCTAACCTAACCTTACCGCATAGAAATATAGATTTGCGGCAAACGCTTAATAGAATTTAATTAAAATTCTGTTAGTTATTATAGATGCCAATTGATGCTGGCATTCTTCTAGTGAAGCGACGAATAGTTCCGATGATTCGGTTAAAAATTTGAAAAAAAAACGAAAAGTCGCCACAAATTTAAATAAGCCGGTTAACAAATTAACCAAAACCAACCGTTAAGTTTATTAACGAAGAAGAGGACACAATAGTTTTGACTATTATCGTGTAAATTTACAAAATTTACCAAAAAGCTGTACAAAACGCGATTAGTACTTATTTTTCCCGAAATTAATTTTATTTTGTGCTATTTTAAGTTCTCCGACTTTAATTCGTTACCCCCTTAATTGTGATTATTCACAAAATTTAATTTCAATAATTTTCCAAGTTTCTTGGAATTAAACTTTCGTTCTTAGGCGGTTACATGTGTGTTAAATGGCACATTTTTTCTATTTTTTTTTAACATACTAAACGGATTATTCAATAGTTATGACTGGTACAGTAAACTGTACTAATCCAACATTTTAAATTTTAGTAGTTTTAAAATGTCAAAGTTTGTGTTTTCAATATACATTTATAACAATTAAAAATGTCCTAATTGGGACGAATTATCATGTCTTTGTATATTTAGTTTAATAGTTTTTAAAACTATTAAAGTTAAATAAATTGGATTGTTGGATTAGTACAATTTACTGTCCCACTCATAACTATTGATTAAGAAAATAAACCAACACTATAAAATTACCAACTCTTTTTATCATATGAGAGAATAATATTTCAATAAAATTTCGTGAAATGTTCACAAAAAAATATTGAAAACTCAGCCGTTGCGAGCTGGTTTTCGGAGAACCCGTAGAAAAAACTATCCTCGCGGTGACCAGGACAACTCGTATTTCGTAAAGGTGCCATCATGCTCATAACATGAATAATTGGTGCAAAAGTGAAATTTGGGTCGTTGTCTGAATGTTCTTGAAATAAGGACAAGAACTGTTAATGATGATGTGCAATTAAATTTTTCAATAAATCGACAGTGACTTGAATCAAATTTTTGGGTATTAAGAATCGAATAAGTTTCCCTTAAACTCAAATACAAACTCCAATACTTATTTTTTCTTGGAACTAAACCGCCAACCAAACAGTTAAAATAAATAATTAAATTGCTCATCTCTGCTGCTGAATATCTTAATTTATTGCCGTAAAGTTTAATAATTTCTTATTTAATAATTTTCCAAAATCAAAAGATCTGACCCTTCTATTGAAGACATTCAAATTAAAAAAATTATCTTCATAAATGAACTGCTTTAAAATTCTTATCATGTCGTAATGCGCAACCCACTTAATAACGTCATGCATTACATCAACGCTTAAATTATCAGCAATATGAAAATTTAAAAGATAGTTAAATGCACATTCCTCTCTGATACCAGTTAAAGCAACATTGCAAAAATTTAAATCTTGAACATAATGCATGAGTTGTTATTTTATGGCATTTACAAATTCTACAAAATGAATTGGCATTAAAACTTTCAGAAAACCCCAAAATTTAAACCTAAATTATCCCCGAGGATTCAAGGAGATACTAACTTAACTTTATGATACATACTTGGGAATTTGGGATGGTTGATATCCTATGCCCATACTTTGCAAATAATTTAACTGTTTTATTAAGGGAGAAAACATTGTGGCAACAACAATCGATTGTGGCAATTTGTTACAAACTGTTTACGTTCCGATGAGAACATAAGCATAGCTAAATAAATTTGACTTAATTTTGTCTGTAAGTAAGGTGGCATGCAAGGAACCATTAAATATACAGGTCCAATCTTTTATTTGTTACTGCTAGAACCTAAAGGATTATTAGGCTCAAAAATCGTTTAAATTCAGTTTTTCTAATTTATTTCCCCAACTTAAACTTTGTATGCAGTTTTGAATAACTGGAGTATCGGAAGTCTTAAGATTTTCAATGTAGTCTATAATATCAAAAATCATCAGATCGTATCATTGACTCTCTACATAAATTGTTTATCGTTAAATTAAGTTCTTCTTGAAGAACTTGTATGTGGTTTTGCTTCGTCCGAAGTAATATTCACATTAAATTCTCTACTAAGGATCGTCAGAATTTTATCGAGATCTTCTTGCAGTAACGCTGCATCTTGCAGAGTATATGGCAGAAAAATCTGACGAATGGATTTTATTATTTCAATAAGCGACTGGTTTGGCGAAATTTATATCACAATGATTAATATCGGCGGTCTGTTTTCTGTACCACATTCGACCGCACAAACTTCCCCAACTGCCGATACATTTTCAAAAAGTAATATAACGTTAGTTTGGTCTGCATAATTGTGGTATATTGCCACTCCGCCAACTCTAACATTGGGGATTTGAAGTGCACTATACACAATACAAATTTGGAATGTCCACCTCTTCTTCATTCCTCAGCCACTTTTCTGACATTAATAAAACATTTGATCGCTGTATTACTGCATCGTTCAGGTCTGTAGAATGAGCTCATAAAGTCTAACAATTTTATGAAAAAATTCTCAATCCCTTTTTGTTGCTAATAAATTCTGTAAGCACTTTGTCCAGAGTGATCATTGGATTAATGGAAGGTCTACGAAACTTCTCTTGTACTCGTAGAACGATCATAGATGCTCCTCCGTCCATGATAGAATGTCCTTTCGTTATCGCATGAAACTATATAAAGCCCTTCGATACTCGTTACTCTTGTTAATGCCATATAAAGCAATTGCTGGGAATGTGTCCAGTGGTATTCATAGACTATCCTGCTGAACGTCACCACTCCCCCCCCCCCCTGAGATTTATGAACTGTTAGTTGATGTTTTTCGCTCGAGAGGTACTGCCAACCGATTAATATTATTAGCTTGCATGTAAACAACAGCTTTCTTTCTTGTTTTTTTACCGATTTTAAGTGAGTCGGAAAATTCCAGCCATATACGCATTACCTCTCCATCGCTATCAAACTCAATAAGGACAATTTTGCCTAGGGCACGGTTTGCTAAGCCATCTGAAACATCTACATTCGTTGTTATAATGTTTGTTCTATTTAAGACTAATGTTATTTCATACGGTAAACCACCATTGTCTATAATGGACATTTTATGTAACTTTTGACGTACAAATGAGTCTTGTTCTGCATTTTGACAACCAATATAAATGTTCTTTGCTACCGATACAATCTTGTTTTCTGCAGCATTCAAAACATACTGATTATACGCAACGACGGATTTGTTAGTTAGGAACAGACGTACATATTCCGTGTGGACAAAGTCGATCAGCTTGTTCTTTTGAGAAAAACCTTGACTCAATCAAATTTAATTCCGATTGTTCTAATGGCACGCCATTGCCAATTTTGGTTAATAGCTTGGCGCATAACTTGTTCCAATTCGTAAAACTTGAGGTCACGCCACAATGTGGGTCGTGTAATTCGCTCTTTTATTTGGCTATAAATTGGTGTAGCTGGAACTGGAGGTACACTGAAAAAAAAGATTTGCGATATTTGAAAAAAAGCGTGGTAAATATTGATAAAAAAACGGTAAGTTTTGCGCCACCTAAGCGCTTTTCAAATACTGAATATATAGCTTATCAAATGTTACATTGCGCTTTGTAACTTCCATATATTTTTAATTTTTCAGATTTGCTATATTTGCTAAAAATAAATGATATTTACTTTGCATTTGTGCTGGGCAATAGCAAATACAGAATGGGGCTCAGTAAAAGTTACGTGTAAAATTTGCACTGCTCAGTAAATTTTACTATTGCAGTTTACGTAAATTAAGAATAATTTAGTAAGCGCTTGGCGATAATCAGAAAGCAATTCATTCGAAAATTTGGAGCATGGTGTAGTTTACTAAACGATGAGTAATATTCACGATGGGAAATTTACTAAGCTTATGCAATTCGTACTAAGCAATTGTAATTATATATCCATATATATATATATATATATATATATATATATATATATATATATATATATGTATATAATACATCAAATAATATATATTTATTTACATTGTTCATGTATTGTTACTTAGATTAGCATAATGATCCATATATCTATATATAAATTCACTTGAAATAAAACTATTCACACATTTTGAAGATATAATAAATAAAGCGATTTTATTTTTATTCTATTATATACAGCGGCTTACACAATATAAATTATATAATGTATTTTGTATATTTTTGTGGTCACTGCAGCTACTTCTGTAAACAAGACAAAGCTATCCTTGATGTTATATCGGGACTCTGCAGAATTATTTAAGTGTTTCTCCGAGTTTGATAAGATGAAATTCCGAAGTAGTGGTTTTGTGCTAAAAGAATCTGCTACAAAAAAATAAGAATTGTTTATTAGACTCACATAAGCACTTTTTGTAATTTAAATTAAATTGAGGCAATAATATTTAATTTACCTAGATAAACCGCGGTTTTTTCAAGCATAATAGTTTTCCAATTGTATCTTTCTCCAGGCTGTGTTAGTCAGGCGTTGAATAGTGCTATTACATTTTCCCCAAAGCTACACCAAGTCAACATCAATCTGTAGATAATAAAATTTATTTATAAAAATTTGAATTCTATAAGAAAAAAGTTTACATAATTGTACATGGATAATAATTGAAAATATGTACACTATGTATACAGCTTGTGTACATTAATAGTTATAATTTTATAGTATACTATAACATACACAAAAATAAACACCGGAATGTTCATAGCTGCTAATAACAATTTACACTGCGCAGTGTAAGTCTTAAAATGCCGTAGTTAATTTTACTCAACATAAACCAAAACTCGTGCAGTTTTGCAATTACTTGTACGTTATGTACGCGCCATGTGTATGAAATATATAATATCCTCGTAAAGGGGTCGCTTTTATTCAAGAAAATGTGTTGAGAAACTACTAAAAATTTGAATAATTTTAATTTTAACAACAAAATCTTGGATTAACATTTCGAATATTTATAATTTCACATTAGAAAGTTGAAATGATATGTGCTTCACAGCCAGGACGTGGCGAAACTTAAAATAAACAAAAATGAAAAATACGGGAATAATATGCACTTAAGATAATACCGATCACTTTTATTAATCACTTAACTATTGATAAATATTATTGAAATCGAACTTACCTTTGAATTGACAAAAACTTAGTAGAATAAGTAGAACATTTCTACAAACTCCTGTAGTGGAGTATTCAATCTCAACTATTTTATTAAACTTTTTATATTGTATAAAATATCACCGTACAGATTTAAGTTCACAAACAGAATGATGCCTATTCATTATAATGATTTAGACACTCAAAATAAAACCAGACGCTAAATCATACAAATTTTCATAAGATTGTCATATAATTTACGTAATATGATTGGTTCATTTCTCTTACTGCCAATAACAGTTCACAAAGCCCAGCGTAAGACTTAAAAAGCATTTATAAATTTAAATAAACCTTAGTAATTTACTATGAAAAAAAACTGAAATTAAACTCGTCCTGCATTTCATTTATTGAGATATAACGTGTTAATGTGTAAATATTGAGCTTGCTTACTAATCCTAATAAGTGTATTACCAACAACAAATTATTATTGTACTTACATACAGTACTTTCATGTACTTATAGTATTAAATATACTCTGCGAAAATACATTTTACACAGCTCAGAGTGTATAATAAAAAGCATTTCAAATTTAACATAAGTTTTGTGAATTTCATTTCAAAAGAAATTTAACACCTGCGATATTTGTATGTGATCTAAAAAAAACTAAGTTGCAGCATGTTGTATTAACATTCAGTTTATTGAAATTTACTAAGCTATATTGTAATACCATTATTTCAAATCATTTAAAAAATTACTCGGCATGGTTTTTTATGATCAACAATGAATTGTAAATAATACTCTGCAAAGTTTTACACTGCAGTGTGTCCTTTAAAATTGATTTGTGATACTTAAAAATTTCGTTTTACTCAGCCGAAATAGTAAATAACGCAAAGCTTTTTTTTTCAGTGTAAGGATTGCCGTAAGTCACCAATAAATATTACATCCATCCCGCAGAAATTTGTTTGGAAATTACCAGTAATCTGCTTCAATATGCGATAATAGTTTGGCATCAACCCTGCTAATTTTATGCTAATTTTTACTTGCACATATTTGAAAAGTGATCTGTATTGTTGTACTACTTCTACAGACAACGGAAGTAGTTTCGAGATTGGAATTTGTAATGCTGTATGTGAGTTTTTGGACAGTTGTTCCATTAATTGCAAAAGCGGCCTTCCCAGTAGACACGCACGTTAGTAGGCATTGCAGTAACCATCATTATTAGTAAATCGGTTGTAAATTTACTTTTCACGTGTATCAACAGTGCTCTCTGATTTATATTTGCCATTCGCATCAGTCCATAAATCTGGTCATTGGGCATTAAATTTTCCCGTTTTTTAGCGATAGCACCGAGTTTGTTCAGAGTTGCTAGTCGAATGTCACTATTCTTATACACATTTTCGTTGTCATATATAGTTCTTGAAATGGATTTGGTTCCGGAAATCGGTTGGCCACGTGCCTCATTTGTTCAACAATGTTTTCACGACATAATTCTCTCGAGATTTTGATTGTTTTGCAAATATCCAAATCTTCTGATTCGAATTCTTTACGTTGTTGCAAAATCAAATCTTCATTTTCATTGAAAATTTGGATGAATTTAATTTCTGCAAGAATTACAGTTTCCTCGTGGCGATAAGGTAAATGTAGAGGCACCATTTCGCGTTTGTACTCGTTGATATTTGTGGTCATGTCATAATTTCTATATCGTATTATGCGTGGATCCTTTCGTTTGGTGTAGCTGCGTTGTGCATTGCGTGTATAATTTGCAACAAACTGGATGAGTGTTATGTTTTCCAAGTTTTCTGGCCTCTTTTCATTCGATTCTTTTTGCGTTTTCCTAATACGTTGTCGTTCAATTGGCCATAGCGTTGCGATATATGTATACTACTACTGAAGAACTTTTTGACATAGGTTCTCTTAACAAATACCAAGTAGCTTCTTGACTCGTGATTTTGGCAGTATTAAGCATATCAATGCTTATCTTTCTCTTTATTTCCGCTATGTCAAACTCCGGGTGTTCATCCATTGTTGTAATAATTTAGCGTTGTAGGTTACTAATGCCTCTATTGGTTTTATCCACGTACCCTACAACATAGGCAGCATAAGAGTATTCTTCCGTGATAAATTCTATGTTCATATTTCATTTTAAAATATTAATGATTGTGCCATTTTTCTACTGGGTCATGTTTTAAGAAACCCTCTATTCGAGTAGTTCCAGCACGAAGGACATTCAGATAGTAATCGTCCGAAATAATTTTGTTCTCTCTGTAAATCGTATCAATATCAGGATAGTCATTATTTTCTAGATCAATCCTGATGCCCTTATAATGTTGAGCATATTGAGCAAACTCCGCTTCTGAATTCTTCATAGGTGCAGTGGCGTAACTACAAATTTTAGGCCCCCCGCAAAATTTTTTTTGGGCCCCTAAAAATGTTTTTGTATTTATGCAGCACATGATTCAGTTCAATGGTCTCAAACAAATCGAAATTTCTTGCAATCAACTCATTGCTATGAAGATTTCTATAAATATATCGATAAGGCATCACAAATTTCGAGTATAATTTGAAAAATATCAAAAATGTTGAATTTTGAAAGTATTTTGAATATTCTAGAAGGTTCTCAAATATCGAATTATCGGTAAGTATGTAAAACCAAAGGAAATCCAATACGCGCTAAGCACCCCTTTTTAAAATGTAAATAACCTGGCCATTCTTGAATAAATTTCGAATAACCTAGGAAATTAGAGAAATATCGAAATCTCGAGAAACCAACTAAATATCATGATTTAGATTTATATGTGTAACTCTGCAAGTTTCCACTACTTAAAGCTAAGCGCAGAACATTGTCATACAAAATTCGAATAAATTGTACAAACTTTTAAAATCTCGAATAATCTTAAAAATGTCGAAAAACTTTAAAAATCTACAACAAACCGCGGGACAATCTCGATTACCCCAGAAAAATTCGATTAATCTCTATATTACCTCGCTTGATCTCGAACAATTTCAATAATACCGAAAACCTAAATAATAATGAAAAGCTTCGGAAAGCCTGTATACAAATCTATAAATCCCACGCAAATTTCGAAAAATTCCAAAAATTCGTGTTAATATATCGAATTATTTGTCAAGTAATTTAATATTACTAATACTACTAAGCAAAATGCTATACTAACTTAAGTATCACTACTTCAAATATATTTTGATTTTTTTGGAACTGAATACCTGTCACTTTTTTAAAGTTATGTAATATTGCCTGAAAGGCAAAAATATTTGCCGTATACAAAAATGAACCATGTTCAATTTTCTATTTTTGCCTTATAGGCATTTAATTTGCCTTAAAGATATTCAATATCGCCTACTTGTTGTGACTATTTTTATTGCTTTAAAGGCAAAAATCATACATGTATCACTGCCTTTACACGACCGTCACAAAATTTCTTTTCAATATTTTTTTGTTTTTATGAATCATACCCTCCCTAAAAAAGTTTCACTTCAATAAAAAAACAGCTATAGAAACATGCTTAACAAAACTTTGTTTGGAATGCATACCTCTACGTGTTGAATGAAACTCTCCTCAGCTTCAGAATTGCTGGGTCTTTTTTTCCTTTCATTAATTAGTCGGAACAATATGAGGTAATGTTAAGAGGCTGAGTAGTTCCTTTAATTGTAAATCTATCCAATAAAATAAGAAAACATATTTTGAAAATTTAGAAAATCACATGCAATATTACGTTATACTTATGTATACTTACTTTGATTATTTAAAATGTTAAGATATTGTTTAATCGTGACGATCTTATACTCCGATGCTTTTATTAAAATTTGGTCGACCAATTTTCGGAATTCTTCGATATTAAATGGTGTGATGTTTGGATATCGCAATTTAGTGTCAATTGCCAATAGTTCCAATCCTCTTGGCTCTATAATACAACAAATTGCAGAGATATTCATGTGTGCTTATTTCCGAATTTAATGAAATGTTACGTTGGTGATGTGTTTTTTGCCACTCCTCTTCAATTGTACCCCACGGTCCAACGTTAATACTTAAAAAAATCTACTCCGGCCTTAATATAACACATATCTACATAAGTTTTATAATTTTCGCCGTTAAGATTGATTTTCACTATACGTTTCGGCTCCGTTCCATACCGGTTCCGTTCCGTTTATTTAAAATATGTTTGCCTGTCAATGAATGGACATATACACACCTTCCATTCCGTTTACATTCCGATTGCAATTAGTTCCGTTACATATTGATGCAAACGTATTTTTGATGGACAGGCTGACATGTGTCGGAAACGGTATTGATAGTGAGAACAATACATTGTTGTTCTATATTACGTACAAGTACATTCAATTCAAAATTATGTTTCGAGTTTTTATCTAAATATGAATGACTAGAAATTAATTGAACTTGTGAGGAAAAATGCGGTCCTCTATGATTTAGAAATTTCAAAGTAGATTAAAGTCGCATAGTTTAACTAATCATTTATACACATGAAATGTACAGTGCCGAGAATGAAAAATGGAACAGCCAAAAAACACAAGAAAAAAAAAATCTTGCAACTATTACACTAGTTAAAAAAAATTGGTTTAGAAGTTGGTCTTTGTAGTTGTTAACGCAGGAATAATAATAATTAATTTTTTCTTTTTTTTTTATCGTCTTAAAACTAAAATTAAATAACGACAAAAAATGTCGCTTTCCAATTTCGCCCGATTACAGAGGGCGGAGTCATCCTGAAAGATCATAAACTCTGCACTCAAAAAATGCATTTCAATGGAAGGGAACAAATGGTCTTTCAAAATTTGTTTGTAGTCTTCTGCATTAACAGTTCATTTAAAAAAAGCTCCAATTCCATGGTAAGAAAAACATCCTTAAATCATTTGGACTGCTGATGGATGCTTCATTACTCTTTCAGACACTGATCGCTCAAACGTTTACCGGATTTGCGCCTGCCGTACTGGATACTCTCGTCGGAAAAAACAACTATTCGCCACTGCTGTAGACTCAAATCAACGCAACTGGGAGCCCATTCTAAATTTTTGCGTCATTTTTGTCGTAAGAAACGGTTTTTTTGCAGAAAACCTGGCCATATATATCCTTGTTCCCGGAGTCGGTTACGAATCGTATGGATCCCGGTTTCTATAGCAGTTTTAAAGCGAGCCGCGGTTAACATTATGGTTATTTTTGATTTTTCTCGTGCAGTTTTCTTTTTCTTAGACCGGTTCCCTTTTTGCGTTCCAGTTCATCGGTAGAATAATTTTTTTTTTAATGGATCACACTCGAGTTATTGCATTCAATCTCAATAGCAATCTGCCTCAATGACATTTTAGGTATCCCAGAATATCCCCCTCGACAATTGCGTATATTTTGTAATTTTCAACAAATTTAAATTTTAGTAACCTTCTCTTGCGAATAATTACTGTAAAAGACAAATATACTCTAGTGTGGTGGTAGGTCTAGGTCAAATATATATATCAGAGTCCATACTGACATATGACCTATCAGATCAGGCATTCCCCCTTTATAGTGCTCTCTAGCATTGTAAATCGCCACTTTGTAGATCTAAATTTTAATTAAAATCTATGTGAAAATTAATTATTTTAATTTACAATAAATTACCTGCCAGTTTCTTTACGCACAAATTAGCACTAGAATTGCTCCGATCAAATGAGGCATGAGTGGCTGTCTCGTTACAGAGATCTCAAGCATTGTAAATCGCTATTTTGTAGTTTGTTATTTTAATTAAAATTTATGTGGAAATTAATTATTTTAATTAACAATAAGCTATCTGTCACAGTTTCTTTACGCACAAATTGACACCAGAATTACTGCGGTCAGATAAGGGATTCTCATGGTTGGTTGTAAATCGCTGTTTTTTACTTTGTAATTTTAATTAAAATTAATGTGGAGAATAATTATTTTGATTTAAAATAAATTATCTGCCACAGTATTGTTAAGCACAAATTAGTAACCGTATTGATCCGATCTGATTAGGCATTCTCTTGCTATAGTGCCCTCAATCTCTATAAATCCCTATTTTGTAATTTGAATTTTTATTAAAAATTTATGTGGAGATTAATTAATTTAATTTAAAATAAATTAACTACCACTGATTTTGGCGCAAAAATTGGCACCATCTGATCTCCGATCGGATGCGCCATTCAATCGCTATCCTGGTTCAAGCATTTGAATCGGTCGAAATCAGAGGTTCGCAGCGCGTGTTCCTTTGCCGCCGTAGACGTCATTGCAATAATATTATGCGTGACACATAAAGCCGAACGACCAATCTAAGCAATCATACCGATAAATTAAAGGTAATGCTTATAGTTGATGAGAAATTGCCACCGACCAAAGGCTAAATTTCGGGTCAGTTTTCTGAACATGCGGTGTAAAATGTTATCACGTCAAAAAGCAGCCTAACACGAAAAGGATAAGGGACAATTAGTACAACTTTACTTGAAAAATGTTGGTGTTGCACTTTTCATTCTCGCTACTGTATTTAAATAAGTACATCTAAATAAATAAGTATAATTTTCGGGAAGTGCCTTAGCCTATTTGTATTCAAAATATCACAAAATGTCTATCTAATTGCAACCAAAATTTTGGAATTCAAACTCAACTTTTTCTTAGAATTTTGCCCTCACTAAAACATATAATGTCATTTTCTTCACTCAATTCACTCAAACAGTTATTAAAGCAAGCCTGGATTCCAAACCCAAGTTTTAAGCTAAAAGCTCACGTATTTTCACGTAAGTTCCTACTTAAGATTTTATTCAATTACGGTTTAAAAATGAAATGCTTCTATTATAAAACAAAAAGCATTCAGATTTTTGCTCGATTCCTGATTTTCTAGTTGACCAAATAATTTGTTGAAATCGTGTTTGGAATTTAATCTGTCACATAAAGTGCATTAGAAATTTTGCTAAAATAGTTTTCAAAACTTGTTTACCAAATGCAATATAAAGAAGACAATTTCTACTTAAAATTTCACTCAAATTCACTATGTCTAGCTTATAATTCAAGATAATTTTCTCTCCTTAAAATTTCGTTCTCTTAATCAATTTCCTCTCTGTTGAATGCAGTTGCCCAATTTAGACTATATTTATGTTCAAAATTCCATTTCAAAATTCAAGCTTGGAACTAAATTTCTGACTAGAAATCTTATTTTTTTCGAATCAATTTTCATTTTAAGCTAAGTTACCATACTAGTCTGCATACCTCACGCCACTCACACATTAAAAGGAAAATTACAGTAACAAATTAGTAGAATGCCTAATTATTTGTTAAAACTTTGTTAAAATTTTAAATTTGCCTCAAGGTTCTATTTCAATTTAATTCAATGAGTGTGATCAACACTACAGTCAGCATTCAAGTACAGTTTGAAAGTTTAACCCAATTACGGATTAAAAAGTGACTCAAAGTTTATTCAAATCCAGATGGAATTGTAAACTTATTTTATTCTGGATACTTAATTTCCAAGGTTATATTCGAATCCATTAAAACTATTTTCTTTTCCAGTCTAACTTTTTGATTCAATTCAAATTAGTTTCAAAATATGTATTTTGTATTTCCAATTAAATTTTTAAATCTAATTTACGTACCTAGACTATCTACTCGAGAATTTATTCAATTACATTTGGGAAATCAAATTCTCATTCAGATTTTTGCTCGTAATTCTGATTTTTTATTCCATATACTCGAAATTCATTTCTAAATTAAATTTAAAATGTTTACCTAATTATTCTACTTAAAATTTCAATCAGAATGATTAAGTCCAATTTAGAATTGAAGCTAATTTTGGTCAAATCCATCATGTTTTATTTGTAATTTGAAATCGATTTCTAATCTACAATTTTTGTCACATATTAACGAATTAGTAAATCACACTTAATAATCAACTTTACAATCAATATTGCCCTCAAACATATAATAACTTGGAGCTTTTCGGATTAAAAATAAAATTTCGCCAATTTTATATGAATAGCATTAAAACTGTTGGTAAAGTGCATAAATGGGGTAAAAATTGAATTTGCAATGTTTTATAGTTTAAGGAATTTTAATGCTTGTTTGTTCATTTAAATTCCGATGAATTATTTTACATACATGCAGTAAACTATTAAGATATTTTAATTTGACGTTTATTTTGTTCTTAATTTATTGATCTAACTTAGTGGAGTTTAGGCCAATGTAAAACATTTTTAACTTCTAAAAAAACTATTTGTTGGCCTACATTTAAAATTTGGCTTATAAAATATTTGTTGCTTTATGAAACGTTATGAAAGTCGAATTCGTTATTCTCTTCAACAACAATCAAAATGACGTCAAACAAAGGCCACAACTTAATGTAGGAAATCTTATTGTCTAACAATATTAAGCAGAGCTAATCATCTCGAAGAATCCACCCGACTAACAATGATTAATCTCATCTTTCATGAAGAATTTACTGATATTGCTTCGCACACAATGTTGGATATAAAGAAATTCTGCACATTCCATTTAGCAGTAATCGATACTATTTCAGAATTACATCAACGTAAACATAATCCACCCACTCCTTTTGACACCACACCTACTCCGGGAGCAAATCAGATAAATAGTTGATAACCTTAAACCGACTCAAGACATGTCGTGTATCGTATACAAAGAACCCAATACCTTCAAATTACCAATTGACAGTTTTAGTCTTTATTCGTTATATTGACTTTTGGGGCTTTCGAACTTTTTTTTTTGCATAATAAATTGTACACATCTTACATCAAATCTAATTCATGCATTAGTGGATTTGAAAATTTAAAATTCGAATTTAGAACGTTCGACCAATCTACCAGTCTACCCATCATAAGAAATGTTAATAATTTTATTTTATCAAGTTTAAAGAGAAGAAGACTTATTAAATAAAATTATCGTCACTTGTCTGCTGCGAAAATAATAAAACGATGGTGAGATGAAAAATGTGAATGAAAAATTTGATTTGATAACTGATTTGAATAACTCTAATTTGCTTGCAATTAAAATTTCATAGAGAGCCCAATCAAAATATTTGAGGTATACTCCTCTATACCTGGATGACGCAACAAAATTAAAAATAATTAATTCAGAAAAATTGTTAAATCCATATTTTCCTCCCAAAGCACCAAAAAAAAAAAGAAAATCAAAACTTTTGATTTTGTCTCTTGTTATTTTCTTTCCGGATTTAATAATTTCGGTTGGGAAAAACTTCTGTTTGTTGTTTTATGAAAAGATTAAAATATTTTTATGTTTTTGTTATGTTGTTTCGAGAGAAAACATCATATCGGTACATTTTATGTCTCTGAACAACAGCATTACTAATTCTATTGTTTTTTCGAATAAATAAATAAAATTAAATTTATTTAACATTTTCTTTTTTCAAGAGTTAGGGGGTGCGATGTATAGGGGAAAGGTTAAATTTGAGTTTTCCATTTATTTACGTACGTACCGATGTATACATGTTTAAACATAGTCTTATACATTTTTGTTATTTATACAAAAATCTAGCTTTTGTAAGCTAATTATAATTTAAGAAGATATGTAACTGGCGACGGTGGTCCTAGTCAAAGACATATTAGTTATCTACCGACTATTAGCCAAAATCATTTATTCATGTTTTCAATTTGAATACGGTTCCTTCTCTATAATCCACGATTCTAGCAAAATTTAGGAAGAACAATATTAGACCTGCTTTTAAATAGGAAGTGGGTCAATGAGTAAAATGGATTGGCTGCCAAATATTCGGTTAGCACTAATACCAGGATGTGAATGGTTGCCAAGTGCGTCGAAGATGGTTCATTTGAACAATTCAAACCAGCTGATATTCCGCGAACGATTTTGTCGAGTGTGTCCGTTTTGTTTTACTTGTTGAGCCGTTCATTGAATGTGCGATGTTTTCGTCAATTTAGTTTTGAGCGACTAGATTCCGCCTAGCCAAAAGAAGTTAGTGATTGACCTAAGGTTTTTGTGTAAAGCTGCTAAGTGATTGTGAATTATTGCGTGTACGGCATTTATTCGTAGTTCCGACGTTAGAATACATCAGTATACCAATCCTGTACTTTAAGTTTATTTTGTTCCCCAATTTGCAATGCTACAAGAATGTCTCCAATAGACGAAAAACGAAGTTTAGATCTCGAATGAACTCCATGTTAAAAGGGCTAACCGTCCAAGTACGTAGAGAATTTTTAAATGCGAGAAGTATCGGATAATGATCAGGCGATTGCTTAGTCTCTAGTCTCCATTTATTGGTTCATTTATTGACAGCTGATTCGCTGAATTAAACGGCCTTTTTATTTGAGATCGAACTGTAGGCAAAATTTTCTTCAAACGATTTTACTTTAACTTTGAGTTTCTACAAATTTTATATGGCGAATGATAGTTGACCCAGATCAAAGAGCATTCCCACAGGAATATCCCCAAAGTTCTAAACATTTCGCCTTTAAGTAATAACGGAGGTGGCCAACGCGCTCCAACGTCACATATATGCCATATGACAAAATCACCTATGCAAAGTATATTTGGGGATTATACTCACCAAAGCGATTCCCTCCACTAATTTGAAATGACATATACATATGTAGGAAAATCTTTGGTTCACCAAGAAAAATAAACACAAATCGACTAAACCAAAGTAGAAAATCCTTCATTTTTATTTCTCGAATGAAAATTAAAAACAAAACACAAAAATGTTTTTGCCTTCTCGAGATATGTTAACCGTCTGCCTCCTACTGTACATTTTCATAATAGGGTGACACACAAATCATTCTACACGGCCATCCTGCGAGTCATCTGGCTTGGATGACTATTTTCCATAGCTGCCACCTCACGGTCCACTCTATCGACTTTCTCTGCTTCATCTTGAATGCATTCATCTTCCTCATCTCAATTCTGCGATTGTCGCTGTTGTCTTCGGACCCTCTGTTCCACCAACCTTTTTCACATCGTACCGGTCATTATCTTGATATCATACTACCTCACATGGCCCAAGATATTTCGGACCAATTTTATTTCCCCTACTAAACTGGGTCTTTTTGTTTGCTACTATTTCGCTGACGCTATATATTGAAGCATGTTTTCTCCCTTTATCATAGGTCCTGCAATTTTCCTCTTGAACTTTTAAAATTTATTCTCTCGCCTCTTCTCTTAGATTACTACGACTTTCGCTGAAACTCTTTGCTTCCTCTTCCTCTATTATCTCCTTCAATTTATGATCCTTGGGACAGCGCATCTTTACCCCCATCGGCAACTCGAACGGCGTCATCCCAATTCTTCTTTGGTAAGTGTTATTTAAAAATTGTTTGCAAAGTATCAGTGTGCTTGTACCATTCATCAGGTTTCTCCAAACTTATCTTCGTTAACACCTGCCTTAAAATTCTGTTAACACGTTCAACTTGCCCATTACCGGTACGCCCGTCGTAATGGAAATATGTTTAATCGACTGGTTTCTTCAGTATTCCTGGAATTCTAACGACATAAATGCACTTGATCCGAGATTATATACCTAGGATTTCCGAACACCGACTTCTGAAGCTCCAATTTTGGGAGAGAACGTTTTTGGTATTTGTGGATTTTGACGGATATAACCATACACATTTTGAGAACCCGTCCACAACACAAAGGATGTGTTTGAACTGCCTATTGGTTGCTACAAGGTTCCCAAGGTGGTCCAGATAATAGGTATTCAATGGAGTGTCCCTTTTCGGTATCGGATGCAATAACCCTTCTTGTTTACTCATTTTCTTCTCCGATAAGATGTATGGTATGCAATTGTCACCATGCATACAAATACACCAATATAACCTTCTGATATTTTAGCCCCTCGTCCCTTTTTGTTAGCTATGGATATTGGCCAAACATAGTCTACCCCATATTTACTAATAAACGGCTTCGCTGTTGTTGTTCTGACTGCCGGTAAATTTCCCATGATGTTTCGCAGTTTCAGCTCTTTGTCGGAAACATTTTACGCATTTAGTTCCTCTCTCACAAGCCCTCTGCCTCTGATTATCAAGTATTTCTGACGGAAAAGATGGGATATTAAAGAAGGGCCCGGATATAGATACTTAATGTGGACATAGGAAATTATTATTCTATTCAGGATATGGGATTTTGGTAGAATGATCGGGTATTTCGAGTTATATTCATTCATTGATTTTTTAATCTTCCCCAACTCTAAGAATCCATTCTCGCCTATGAATGGTGTGAGTGGCAATTCATGCTTCCCCTTTAATATTCTTATTTCATCATAAAATTCAGCATTCTGTAAGTGAAGTACATGATACTTTGTTTCTCCTTTCCAAATTTGTATGGCCGCATACGTCACCGCAAGTTGGCCAACAGTCACTCTTCAACTCCAACCAGGCAGGACCTTTTCACCGCTGTTGGAAATTTAAAAGTTTCGATGGAAACTTTCCTCTGGAAGCATGATCCGCTAGATTTTGGTCGGAATTAATAGATTCCAATGTTGTCTTGGCACTAAATTTATTATTTCCGAAGTTTGGTTGCCGATGAAAGTTTTCCATTTTACTCGGTGATCCGACAATCATGCTGAATCGGTCCGTGCATATATTTTATTCGTTCATGGCATCGTACCTTTAACTGCAGCCAATAATTTTGCTAATAGATAAGCTCCATATAACTCCAGTCTGGAAAGACTAACTTGCTTTATTGAAGCCACTTTAGTTTTTGATGTTACTAAGTAAACTTGAAATGACCCCCTATCGTCTATAGATCGACAGTATACTACTACAAAATAGGCTCATTCGCTAGCATCTGAGAAACCATGTAGCTCTGCTTCGCTGCTGAGTACGTGTCTCTGGATGCGTGCGTAACCTTTGAAATTCGCTGAATTCTTCTTTTAATTGGTTCCATAATTCGCGATATCTTCTGACGATTCATCATCCCAATTTAGTTTTCGCAACCACAGCGTTTGGAGCAACATTTATGCGATTATCGTAGAATGCTTATACCCAACCTAACGGATCAAATACTTTGGATGCACTGTGGAAATTAAAGTTCTTTTAGTTAATACTGAAGGTTCAGGTAGTTTGACATCGAATAAAAATGTATCCTTTGAGGAGTTCCATTGAATCCCTAGAATAATTATATTTGCGCCATACGATTCTTTCATACGTTTGACCCTCTTCTACAACTATTAACTGTCTATACATCTTTTCCGCAGCTAGATGCGATTTTGTGATATCAAAATCTGAACAACATCGTGGTGGTTATCGTTTATAGATAAACCATTACTGGACTTGCAAGACCCATCGAAAACCACAAGAAGCTTGGATGTGGCTTCTCTGAATGGGATTTTATTTTAATGAGGTATCTATCCTACTTATCGCGCCTGAAATTAAATTTGAAATGAGTTTCAGATTTTCTCTTCATTTCTGTGAATGGCTCGCAGTTTGGAATTTCTTCCAATTCCCAAAATATTCGCAGAATTTCATCATTGTTGACATTTAAATATGAAAATTGTAGCTAAGGAAATTTGCGTGTGTGAGTTTTGTAGCATCACATTTTAAATCGCCGACTAATACACATCTAAACGTAGTGTCAATGCGACCTTCTCGTAATATATTCAAAAATTTGTCAGCTCCAATCATGACGCCAATGTGGCTGGGTTTTTTGTAGTCTAGACCTGAAAGCTTCAATTTATTTATGTTGCCATATCCTTTTATGTCGAAGTATTGGCTTGGCAATCGAGTAGGCAATTTGACGATCGTAGCATGATGATAAATTGATTGAAGTTTTACCCTTTGTATGTGCTACATCAGATGTCAAGCCCTTTATGGAAATAATCGCATTTTTCCTTGGAAGCTGCAAACGTTGCATACATTATTCTGAAATGAAAGACGCTTGTGGCCCTGAGTCCAACAATATTCCGCAATTCTGATAATTTCCCAAATGATCGCGAATTTTAACAACGGCTGTTGGAAGTAATGCCTGAAAATTATTTGATAGCGAAGTATTCGCGTTAATTTTAATATCTTCATTGGTCGCGGTCGTCGTAGTTTGATATAGTTTTCAAAGAGCTGCATTGTTGCACTAGATGCCGCTTCATTGACAGTTGTAGTATTTTCCGTTGCGTTTTTGGAATGGGTACGAAGGGCTGAATTTCAAAGTGCCGAATGGGTCGAATGGTCGAATTTTTTTGTTTTTTGGTTTTTAGAAATATAGGGCCGATTATTGTTTTTTTTCAGACCATTTTATATTCGTTAGAGTAAAGGAAAATTCTATTTAGACGAATAAAATAATTTCATTGTGATTTAGTGATGTAAATTAGTGAATATTAAAAATTCGGCCCTTCGACCCATTCGGCCCTTCGACCCATTTCGGCCCTTCGACATTCGGCCCTTTGATATCATTCCACGTTTTTGTGTAATATTGTGTGGTGTTTTGCTCTACATTTGGCACATCTAAAACGAGACTTACATACCGCGGCTTAGTAATTGGGTCTCAAACAATTGAAACATAATTTTTGTTCTGCAATGGATCCTCGTCTATCTGTTACATCCAATTCCAGAAACTTCTCGCAGATGTGAAAATCGTGATCGGAATTGTCCGATCGTTTGTGCTTGCGGTTTTGCTGTTTGACTAAGCCACTTCACTTCACAATCACCTAACGCATTGCCGCGTTTCTATAGAAAACGTTTGAACAACTCCAGCATTGGAAAGTTTTCATCACATGTTTCAAGTGTCCAAGGTTGTTTAGATGCTGCATCTAGTTTGTTAAACAAAATTGAAATTAACCACGGACATATTATCGCTTATTATTAAAACGTTCCTTTATTATGACTCAGCTTCTTCGTAATTCGCATCTGTGTCAATGTGCCTCACTGAAGCTGCCGCATCACAACTTAACAAACCTTTCAAATGTTGGAGTTTCTGAGCTCCACTTATGTGCCCACCGAAGCTTGAAATAAGTGCCTAAATAAAACTTGCAATAAATTTCTGAAAATATGGGAATATTCATACGAGATAATCGAATTTCGTCTACACCATTCCGTTTGTTGCACTTTGCTTTAATTTTAATTTGCTTAATCTACCTGGAAATTCATTGCATATCCAACAAGTCGCCTCATCGTTATTAAAAAGTGTTTTAATAGGAACTCATCGCTATAGAGACTAGGCCCCCTATACCCTATCCTCATTCAAAGACAATCTCATTCCACCTCTACTTCTGCAGAGTTTGAGAATAATCCAACCAACAAAAGAAAGTTTCCTTCTTTTGTTGCCCACAGTTGACTTATTAATTTTTGATAGAAATCCTTCTGAATAAAACTAGAGTATTGTACCTACCCCATAAATAAGTACGTCTGGTCATGCTAAACACACCCACTATATCAAAAAAAAAAAAAATGTAGTAGTAATTACATCGTCTCTATGTAACATAATTGATATTTAATTTCAAAGACTTTTTTTTGTATTTTTTACCTTTAATTTTCCAATTCATTATCATAATTACACGAAATTAAAATTTATATTTCCTTTTTGTTTGTGTGTTATAAAAGACACTTCAGTTTTTATTATCGTGGTAAAGCAAACGGAAAAATCATGGCATTTTTTTTTTCTTTGCAAAACCAATTATTTAATTTTTCCATTCATTCCACAAAGTATGAAAATATCTTTTCAGTATACTTATATATTGTGA
>CAUVYM010000341.1:0-22251 GCA_963556165.1 Tipula helvola
GTCACTTTTGGCCAGTTTCAAGAAATCCTAGAGATGTCTAAGTAAATCTGAGTATGCCATATTATTGTACGCTATCAGTAGAATATTTGGGCCGATACTCATTTTAACGCGACCCTCAAGGAGTGAGATATCGCATTTCCACACTTTTATTTTATACAAATTTAGTGTAGTGGTCACTTTTGGCCAGTTTCAAGAAATCCTAGAGATGTCTAAGTAAGTCTGAGTATGCCATATTATTGTACGCTATCAGTAGAATATTTGGGCCGAGACTCATTTTAACGCGACCCTCAAGGGGTGAGATATCGTATTTCCACACTTTTATTTTATACAAATTTAGTGTAGTGGTCACTTTTGGCCAGTTTCAAGAAATCCTAGAGATGTCTAAGTAAATCTGAGTATGCCATATTATTGTACGCTATCAGTAGAATATTTGGGCCGAGACTCATTTTAACGCGACCCTCAAGGGGTGAGATATCGTATTTCCACACTTTTATTTTATACAAATTTAGTGTAGTGGTCACTTTTGGCCAGTTTCAAGAAATCCTAGAGATGTCTAAGTAAATCTGAGTATGCCATATTATTGTACGCTATCAGTAGAATATTTGGGCCGATACTCATTTTAACGCGACCCTCAAGGAGTGAGATATCGCATTTCCACACTTTTATTTTATACAAATTTAGTGTAGTGGTCACTTTTGGCCAGTTTCAAGAAATCCTAGAGATGTCTAAGTAAGTCTGAGTATGCCATATTATTGTACGCTATCAGTAGAATATTTGGGCCGAGACTCATTTTAACGCGACCCTCAAGGGGTGAGATATCGTATTTCCACACTTTTATTTTATACAAATTTAGTGTAGTGGTCACTTTTGGCCAGTTTCAAGAAATCCTAGAGATGTCTAAGTAAATCTGAGTATGCCATATTATTGTACGCTATCAGTAGAATATTTGGGCCGAGACTCATTTTAACGCGACCCTCAAGGGGTGAGATATCGTATTTCCACACTTTTATTTTATACAAATTTAGTGTAGTGGTCACTTTTGGCCAGTTTCAAGAAATCCTAGAGATGTCTAAGTAAATCTGAGTATGCCATATTATTGTACGCTATCAGTAGAATATTTGGGCCGATACTCATTTTAACGCGACCCTCAAGGAGTGAGATATCGCATTTCCACACTTTTATTTTATACAAATTTAGTGTAGTGGTCACTTTTGGCCAGTTTCAAGAAATCCTAGAGATGTCTAAGTAAGTCTGAGTATGCCATATTATTGTACGCTATCAGTAGAATATTTGGGCCGAGACTCATTTTAACGCGACCCTCAAGGGGTGAGATATCGTATTTCCACACTTTTATTTTATACAAATTTAGTGTAGTGGTCACTTTTGGCCAGTTTCAAGAAATCCTAGAGATGTCTAAGTAAATCTGAGTATGCCATATTATTGTACGCTATCAGTAGAATATTTGGGCCGAGACTCATTTTAACGCGACCCTCAAGGGGTGAGATATCGTATTTCCACACTTTTATTTTATACAAATTTAGTGTAGTGGTCACTTTTGGCCAGTTTCAAGAAATCCTAGAGATGTCTAAGTAAATCTGAGTATGCCATATTATTGTACGCTATCAGTAGAATATTTGGGCCGAGACTCATTTTAACGCGACCCTCAAGGGGTGAGATATCGTATTTCCACACTTTTATTTTATACAAATTTAGTGTAGTGGTCACTTTTGGCCAGTTTCAAGAAATCCTAGAGATGTCTAAGTAAATCTGAGTATGCCATATTATTGTACGCTATCAGTAGAATATTTGGGCCGAGACTCATTTTAACGCGACCCTCAAGGGGTGAGATATCGTATTTCCACACTTTTATTTTATACAAATTTAGTGTAGTGGTCACTTTTGGCCAGTTTCAAGAAATCCTAGAGATGTCTAAGTAAATCTGAGTATGCCATATTATTGTACGCTATCAGTAGAATATTTGGGCCGAGACTCATTTTAACGCGACCCTCAAGGGGTGAGATATCGTATTTCCACACTTTTATTTTATACAAATTTAGTGTAGTGGTCACTTTTGGCCAGTTTCAAGAAATCCTAGAGATGTCTAAGTAAATCTGAGTATGCCATATTATTGTACGCTATCAGTAGAATATTTGGGCCGATACTCATTTTAACGCGACCCTCAAGGAGTGAGATATCGCATTTCCACACTTTTATTTTATACAAATTTAGTGTAGTGGTCACTTTTGGCCAGTTTCAAGAAATCCTAGAGATGTCTAAGTAAGTCTGAGTATGCCATATTATTGTACGCTATCAGTAGAATATTTGGGCCGAGACTCATTTTAACGCGACCCTCAAGGGGTGAGATATCGTATTTCCACACTTTTATTTTATACAAATTTAGTGTAGTGGTCACTTTTGGCCAGTTTCAAGAAATCCTAGAGATGTCTAAGTAAATCTGAGTATGCCATATTATTGTACGCTATCAGTAGAATATTTGGGCCGAGACTCATTTTAACGCGACCCTCAAGGGGTGAGATATCGCATTTCCACACTTTTATTTTATACAAATTTAGTGTAGTGGTCACTTTTGGCCAGTTTCAAGAAATCCTAGAGATGTCTAAGTAAGTCTGAGTATGCCATATTATTGTACGCTATCAGTAGAATATTTGGGCCGAGACTCATTTTAACGCGACCCTCAAGGGGTGAGATATCGTATTTCCACACTTTTATTTTATACAAATTTAGTGTAGTGGTCACTTTTGGCCAGTTTCAAGAAATCCTAGAGATGTCTAAGTAAATCTGAGTATGCCATATTATTGTACGCTATCAGTAGAATATTTGGGCCGAGACTCATTTTAACGCGACCCTCAAGGGGTGAGATATCGTATTTCCACACTTTTATTTTATACAAATTTAGTGTAGTGGTCACTTTTGGCCAGTTTCAAGAAATCCTAGAGATGTCTAAGTAAATCTGAGTATGCCATATTATTGTACGCTATCAGTAGAATATTTGGGCCGAGACTCATTTTAACGCGACCCTCAAGGGGTGAGATATCGTATTTCCACACTTTTATTTTATACAAATTTAGTGTAGTGGTCACTTTTGGCCAGTTTCAAGAAATCCTAGAGATGTCTAAGTAAATCTGAGTATGCCATATTATTGTACGCTATCAGTAGAATATTTGGGCCGAGACTCATTTTAACGCGACCCTCAAGGGGTGAGATATCGTATTTCCACACTTTTATTTTATACAAATTTAGTGTAGTGGTCACTTTTGGCCAGTTTCAAGAAATCCTAGAGATGTCTAAGTAAATCTGAGTATGCCATATTATTGTACGCTATCAGTAGAATATTTGGGCCGATACTCATTTTAACGCGACCCTCAAGGAGTGAGATATCGCATTTCCACACTTTTATTTTATACAAATTTAGTGTAGTGGTCACTTTTGGCCAGTTTCAAGAAATCCTAGAGATGTCTAAGTAAGTCTGAGTATGCCATATTATTGTACGCTATCAGTAGAATATTTGGGCCGAGACTCATTTTAACGCGACCCTCAAGGGGTGAGATATCGTATTTCCACACTTTTATTTTATACAAATTTAGTGTAGTGGTCACTTTTGGCCAGTTTCAAGAAATCCTAGAGATGTCTAAGTAAATCTGAGTATGCCATATTATTGTACGCTATCAGTAGAATATTTGGGCCGAGACTCATTTTAACGCGACCCTCAAGGGGTGAGATATCGTATTTCCACACTTTTATTTTATACAAATTTAGTGTAGTGGTCACTTTTGGCCAGTTTCAAGAAATCCTAGAGATGTCTAAGTAAATCTGAGTATGCCATATTATTGTACGCTATCAGTAGAATATTTGGGCCGATACTCATTTTAACGCGACCCTCAAGGAGTGAGATATCGCATTTCCACACTTTTATTTTATACAAATTTAGTGTAGTGGTCACTTTTGGCCAGTTTCAAGAAATCCTAGAGATGTCTAAGTAAGTCTGAGTATGCCATATTATTGTACGCTATCAGTAGAATATTTGGGCCGAGACTCATTTTAACGCGACCCTCAAGGGGTGAGATATCGTATTTCCACACTTTTATTTTATACAAATTTAGTGTAGTGGTCACTTTTGGCCAGTTTCAAGAAATCCTAGAGATGTCTAAGTAAATCTGAGTATGCCATATTATTGTACGCTATCAGTAGAATATTTGGGCCGAGACTCATTTTAACGCGACCCTCAAGGGGTGAGATATCGTATTTCCACACTTTTATTTTATACAAATTTAGTGTAGTGGTCACTTTTGGCCAGTTTCAAGAAATCCTAGAGATGTCTAAGTAAATCTGAGTATGCCATATTATTGTACGCTATCAGTAGAATATTTGGGCCGATACTCATTTTAACGCGACCCTCAAGGAGTGAGATATCGCATTTCCACACTTTTATTTTATACAAATTTAGTGTAGTGGTCACTTTTGGCCAGTTTCAAGAAATCCTAGAGATGTCTAAGTAAGTCTGAGTATGCCATATTATTGTACGCTATCAGTAGAATATTTGGGCCGAGACTCATTTTAACGCGACCCTCAAGGGGTGAGATATCGTATTTCCACACTTTTATTTTATACAAATTTAGTGTAGTGGTCACTTTTGGCCAGTTTCAAGAAATCCTAGAGATGTCTAAGTAAATCTGAGTATGCCATATTATTGTACGCTATCAGTAGAATATTTGGGCCGAGACTCATTTTAACGCGACCCTCAAGGGGTGAGATATCGTATTTCCACACTTTTATTTTATACAAATTTAGTGTAGTGGTCACTTTTGGCCAGTTTCAAGAAATCCTAGAGATGTCTAAGTAAATCTGAGTATGCCATATTATTGTACGCTATCAGTAGAATATTTGGGCCGATACTCATTTTAACGCGACCCTCAAGGAGTGAGATATCGCATTTCCACACTTTTATTTTATACAAATTTAGTGTAGTGGTCACTTTTGGCCAGTTTCAAGAAATCCTAGAGATGTCTAAGTAAGTCTGAGTATGCCATATTATTGTACGCTATCAGTAGAATATTTGGGCCGAGACTCATTTTAACGCGACCCTCAAGGGGTGAGATATCGTATTTCCACACTTTTATTTTATACAAATTTAGTGTAGTGGTCACTTTTGGCCAGTTTCAAGAAATCCTAGAGATGTCTAAGTAAATCTGAGTATGCCATATTATTGTACGCTATCAGTAGAATATTTGGGCCGAGACTCATTTTAACGCGACCCTCAAGGGGTGAGATATCGTATTTCCACACTTTTATTTTATACAAATTTAGTGTAGTGGTCACTTTTGGCCAGTTTCAAGAAATCCTAGAGATGTCTAAGTAAATCTGAGTATGCCATATTATTGTACGCTATCAGTAGAATATTTGGGCCGAGACTCATTTTAACGCGACCCTCAAGGGGTGAGATATCGTATTTCCACACTTTTATTTTATACAAATTTAGTGTAGTGGTCACTTTTGGCCAGTTTCAAGAAATCCTAGAGATGTCTAAGTAAATCTGAGTATGCCATATTATTGTACGCTATCAGTAGAATATTTGGGCCGAGACTCATTTTAACGCGACCCTCAAGGGGTGAGATATCGTATTTCCACACTTTTATTTTATACAAATTTAGTGTAGTGGTCACTTTTGGCCAGTTTCAAGAAATCCTAGAGATGTCTAAGTAAATCTGAGTATGCCATATTATTGTACGCTATCAGTAGAATATTTGGGCCGAGACTCATTTTAACGCGACCCTCAAGGGGTGAGATATCGTATTTCCACACTTTTATTTTATACAAATTTAGTGTAGTGGTCACTTTTGGCCAGTTTCAAGAAATCCTAGAGATGTCTAAGTAAATCTGAGTATGCCATATTATTGTACGCTATCAGTAGAATATTTGGGCCGAGACTCATTTTAACGCGACCCTCAAGGGGTGAGATATCGTATTTCCACACTTTTATTTTATACAAATTTAGTGTAGTGGTCACTTTTGGCCAGTTTCAAGAAATCCTAGAGATGTCTAAGTAAATCTGAGTATGCCATATTATTGTACGCTATCAGTAGAATATTTGGGCCGAGACTCATTTTAACGCGACCCTCAAGGGGTGAGATATCGTATTTCCACACTTTTATTTTATACAAATTTAGTGTAGTGGTCACTTTTGGCCAGTTTCAAGAAATCCTAGAGATGTCTAAGTAAATCTGAGTATGCCATATTATTGTACGCTATCAGTAGAATATTTGGGCCGAGACTCATTTTAACGCGACCCTCAAGGGGTGAGATATCGTATTTCCACACTTTTATTTTATACAAATTTAGTGTAGTGGTCACTTTTGGCCAGTTTCAAGAAATCCTAGAGATGTCTAAGTAAATCTGAGTATGCCATATTATTGTACGCTATCAGTAGAATATTTGGGCCGAGACTCATTTTAACGCGACCCTCAAGGGGTGAGATATCGTATTTCCACACTTTTATTTTATACAAATTTAGTGTAGTGGTCACTTTTGGCCAGTTTCAAGAAATCCTAGAGATGTCTAAGTAAATCTGAGTATGCCATATTATTGTACGCTATCAGTAGAATATTTGGGCCGAGACTCATTTTAACGCGACCCTCAAGGGGTGAGATATCGTATTTCCACACTTTTATTTTATACAAATTTAGTGTAGTGGTCACTTTTGGCCAGTTTCAAGAAATCCTAGAGATGTCTAAGTAAATCTGAGTATGCCATATTATTGTACGCTATCAGTAGAATATTTGGGCCGAGACTCATTTTAACGCGACCCTCAAGGGGTGAGATATCGTATTTCCACACTTTTATTTTATACAAATTTAGTGTAGTGGTCACTTTTGGCCAGTTTCAAGAAATCCTAGAGATGTCTAAGTAAATCTGAGTATGCCATATTATTGTACGCTATCAGTAGAATATTTGGGCCGAGACTCATTTTAACGCGACCCTCAAGGAGTGAGATATCGCATTTCCACACTTTTATTTTATACAAATTTAGTGTAGTGGTCACTTTTGGCCAGTTTCAAGAAATCCTAGAGATGTCTAAGTAAGTCTGAGTATGCCATATTATTGTACGCTATCAGTAGAATATTTGGGCCGAGACTCATTTTAACGCGACCCTCAAGGGGTGAGATATCGTATTTCCACACTTTTATTTTATACAAATTTAGTGTAGTGGTCACTTTTGGCCAGTTTCAAGAAATCCTAGAGATGTCTAAGTAAGTCTGAGTATGCCATATTATTGTACGCTATCAGTAGAATATTTGGGCCGAGACTCATTTTAACGCGACCCTCAAGGGGTGAGATATCGTATTTCCACACTTTTATTTTATACAAATTTAGTGTAGTGGTCACTTTTGGCCAGTTTCAAGAAATCCTAGAGATGTCTAAGTAAGTCTGAGTATGCCATATTATTGTACGCTATCAGTAGAATATTTGGGCCGAGACTCATTTTAACGCGACCCTCAAGGGGTGAGATATCGTATTTCCACACTTTTATTTTATACAAATTTAGTGTAGTGGTCACTTTTGGCCAGTTTCAAGAAATCCTAGAGATGTCTAAGTAAGTCTGAGTATGCCATATTATTGTACGCTATCAGTAGAATATTTGGGCCGAGACTCATTTTAACGCGACCCTCAAGGGGTGAGATATCGTATTTCCACACTTTTATTTTATACAAATTTAGTGTAGTGGTCACTTTTGGCCAGTTTCAAGAAATCCTAGAGATGTCTAAGTAAATCTGAGTATGCCATATTATTGTACGCTATCAGTAGAATATTTGGGCCGAGACTCATTTTAACGCGACCCTCAAGGAGTGAGATATCGCATTTCCACACTTTTATTTTATACAAATTTAGTGTAGTGGTCACTTTTGGCCAGTTTCAAGAAATCCTAGAGATGTCTAAGTAAATCTGAGTATGCCATATTATTGTACGCTATCAGTAGAATATTTGGGCCGAGACTCATTTTAACGCGACCCTCAAGGGGTGAGATATCGCATTTCCACACTTTTATTTTATACAAATTTAGTGTAGTGGTCACTTTTGGCCAGTTTCAAGAAATCCTAGAGATGTCTAAGTAAGTCTGAGTATGCCATATTATTGTACGCTATCAGTAGAATATTTGGGCCGAGACTCATTTTAACGCGACCCTCAAGGGGTGAGATATCGTATTTCCACACTTTTATTTTATACAAATTTAGTGTAGTGGTCACTTTTGGCCAGTTTCAAGAAATCCTAGGGATGTCTAAGTAAATCTGAGTATGCCATATTATTGTACGCTATCAGTAGAATATTTGGGCCGAGACTCATTTTAACGCGACCCTCAAGGGGTGAGATATCGTATTTCCACACTTTTATTTTATACAAATTTAGTGTAGTGGTCACTTTTGGCCAGTTTCAAGAAATCCTAGAGATGTCTAAGTAAATCTGAGTATGCCATATTATTGTACGCTATCAGTAGAATATTTGGGCCGAGACTCATTTTAACGCGACCCTCAAGGGGTGAGATATCGTATTTCCACACTTTTATTTTATACAAATTTAGTGTGTAGTGGTCACTTTTGGCCAGTTTCAAGAAATCCTAGAGATGTCTAAGTAAATCTGAGTATGCCATATTATTGTACGCTATCAGTAGAATATTTGGGCCGAGACTCATTTTAACGCGACCCTCAAGGGGTGAGATATCGTATTTCCACACTTTTATTTTATACAAATTTAGTGTAGTGGTCACTTTTGGCCAGTTTCAAGAAATCCTAGAGATGTCTAAGTAAATCTGAGTATGCCATATTATTGTACGCTATCAGTAGAATATTTGGGCCGAGACTCATTTTAACGCGACCCTCAAGGGGTGAGATATCGTATTTCCACACTTTTATTTTATACAAATTTAGTGTAGTGGTCACTTTTGGCCAGTTTCAAGAAATCCTAGAGATGTCTAAGTAAATCTGAGTATGCCATATTATTGTACGCTATCAGTAGAATATTTGGGCCGAGACTCATTTTAACGCGACCCTCAAGGAGTGAGATATCGCATTTCCACACTTTTATTTTATACAAATTTAGTGTAGTGGTCACTTTTGGCCAGTTTCAAGAAATCCTAGAGATGTCTAAGTAAATCTGAGTATGCCATATTATTGTACGCTATCAGTAGAATATTTGGGCCGAGACTCATTTTAACGCGACCCTCAAGGGGTGAGATATCGTATTTCCACACTTTTATTTTATACAAATTTAGTGTAGTGGTCACTTTTGGCCAGTTTCAAGAAATCCTAGAGATGTCTAAGTAAATCTGAGTATGCCATATTATTGTACGCTATCAGTAGAATATTTGGGCCGATACTCATTTTAACGCGACCCTCAAGGAGTGAGATATCGCATTTCCACACTTTTATTTTATACAAATTTAGTGTAGTGGTCACTTTTGGCCAGTTTCAAGAAATCCTAGAGATGTCTAAGTAAGTCTGAGTATGCCATATTATTGTACGCTATCAGTAGAATATTTGGGCCGAGACTCATTTTAACGCGACCCTCAAGGGGTGAGATATCGTATTTCCACACTTTTATTTTATACAAATTTAGTGTAGTGGTCACTTTTGGCCAGTTTCAAGAAATCCTAGAGATGTCTAAGTAAATCTGAGTATGCCATATTATTGTACGCTATCAGTAGAATATTTGGGCCGAGACTCATTTTAACGCGACCCTCAAGGGGTGAGATATCGTATTTCCACACTTTTATTTTATACAAATTTAGTGTAGTGGTCACTTTTGGCCAGTTTCAAGAAATCCTAGAGATGTCTAAGTAAATCTGAGTATGCCATATTATTGTACGCTATCAGTAGAATATTTGGGCCGAGACTCATTTTAACGCGACCCTCAAGGGGTGAGATATCGTATTTCCACACTTTTATTTTATACAAATTTAGTGTAGTGGTCACTTTTGGCCAGTTTCAAGAAATCCTAGAGATGTCTAAGTAAATCTGAGTATGCCATATTATTGTACGCTATCAGTAGAATATTTGGGCCGAGACTCATTTTAACGCGACCCTCAAGGGGTGAGATATCGTATTTCCACACTTTTATTTTATACAAATTTAGTGTAGTGGTCACTTTTGGCCAGTTTCAAGAAATCCTAGAGATGTCTAAGTAAATCTGAGTATGCCATATTATTGTACGCTATCAGTAGAATATTTGGGCCGAGACTCATTTTAACGCGACCCTCAAGGAGTGAGATATCGCATTTCCACACTTTTATTTTATACAAATTTAGTGTAGTGGTCACTTTTGGCCAGTTTCAAGAAATCCTAGAGATGTCTAAGTAAATCTGAGTATGCCATATTATTGTACGCTATCAGTAGAATATTTGGGCCGAGACTCATTTTAACGCGACCCTCAAGGGGTGAGATATCGTATTTCCACACTTTTATTTTATACAAATTTAGTGTAGTGGTCACTTTTGGCCAGTTTCAAGAAATCCTAGAGATGTCTAAGTAAATCTGAGTATGCCATATTATTGTACGCTATCAGTAGAATATTTGGGCCGATACTCATTTTAACGCGACCCTCAAGGAGTGAGATATCGCATTTCCACACTTTTATTTTATACAAATTTAGTGTAGTGGTCACTTTTGGCCAGTTTCAAGAAATCCTAGAGATGTCTAAGTAAGTCTGAGTATGCCATATTATTGTACGCTATCAGTAGAATATTTGGGCCGAGACTCATTTTAACGCGACCCTCAAGGGGTGAGATATCGTATTTCCACACTTTTATTTTATACAAATTTAGTGTAGTGGTCACTTTTGGCCAGTTTCAAGAAATCCTAGAGATGTCTAAGTAAATCTGAGTATGCCATATTATTGTACGCTATCAGTAGAATATTTGGGCCGAGACTCATTTTAACGCGACCCTCAAGGGGTGAGATATCGTATTTCCACACTTTTATTTTATACAAATTTAGTGTAGTGGTCACTTTTGGCCAGTTTCAAGAAATCCTAGAGATGTCTAAGTAAATCTGAGTATGCCATATTATTGTACGCTATCAGTAGAATATTTGGGCCGAGACTCATTTTAACGCGACCCTCAAGGGGTGAGATATCGTATTTCCACACTTTTATTTTATACAAATTTAGTGTAGTGGTCACTTTTGGCCAGTTTCAAGAAATCCTAGAGATGTCTAAGTAAATCTGAGTATGCCATATTATTGTACGCTATCAGTAGAATATTTGGGCCGAGACTCATTTTAACGCGACCCTCAAGGGGTGAGATATCGTATTTCCACACTTTTATTTTATACAAATTTAGTGTAGTGGTCACTTTTGGCCAGTTTCAAGAAATCCTAGAGATGTCTAAGTAAATCTGAGTATGCCATATTATTGTACGCTATCAGTAGAATATTTGGGCCGAGACTCATTTTAACGCGACCCTCAAGGGGTGAGATATCGTATTTCCACACTTTTATTTTATACAAATTTAGTGTAGTGGTCACTTTTGGCCAGTTTCAAGAAATCCTAGAGATGTCTAAGTAAATCTGAGTATGCCATATTATTGTACGCTATCAGTAGAATATTTGGACCGAGACTCATTTTAACGCGACCCTCAAGGGGTGAGATATCGTATTTCCACACTTTTATTTTATACAAATTTAGTGTAGTGGTCACTTTTGGCCAGTTTCAAGAAATCCTAGAGATGTCTAAGTAAATCTGAGTATGCCATATTATTGTACGCTATCAGTAGAATATTTGGGCCGAGACTCATTTTAACGCGACCCTCAAGGAGTGAGATATCGCATTTCCACACTTTTATTTTATACAAATTTAGTGTAGTGGTCACTTTTGGCCAGTTTCAAGAAATCCTAGAGATGTCTAAGTAAGTCTGAGTATGCCATATTATTGTACGCTATCAGTAGAATATTTGGGCCGAGACTCATTTTAACGCGACCCTCAAGGGGTGAGATATCGTATTTCCACACTTTTATTTTATACAAATTTAGTGTAGTGGTCACTTTTGGCCAGTTTCAAGAAATCCTAGAGATGTCTAAGTAAATCTGAGTATGCCATATTATTGTACGCTATCAGTAGAATATTTGGGCCGAGACTCATTTTAACGCGACCCTCAAGGGGTGAGATATCGCATTTCCACACTTTTATTTTATACAAATTTAGTGTAGTGGTCACTTTTGGCCAGTTTCAAGAAATCCTAGAGATGTCTAAGTAAGTCTGAGTATGCCATATTATTGTACGCTATCAGTAGAATATTTGGGCCGAGACTCATTTTAACGCGACCCTCAAGGGGTGAGATATCGTATTTCCACACTTTTATTTTATACAAATTTAGTGTAGTGGTCACTTTTGGCCAGTTTCAAGAAATCCTAGAGATGTCTAAGTAAATCTGAGTATGCCATATTATTGTACGCTATCAGTAGAATATTTGGGCCGAGACTCATTTTAACGCGACCCTCAAGGGGTGAGATATCGTATTTCCACACTTTTATTTTATACAAATTTAGTGTAGTGGTCACTTTTGGCCAGTTTCAAGAAATCCTAGAGATGTCTAAGTAAATCTGAGTATGCCATATTATTGTACGCTATCAGTAGAATATTTGGGCCGAGACTCATTTTAACGCGACCCTCAAGGGGTGAGATATCGTATTTCCACACTTTTATTTTATACAAATTTAGTGTGTAGTGGTCACTTTTGGCCAGTTTCAAGAAATCCTAGAGATGTCTAAGTAAATCTGAGTATGCCATATTATTGTACGCTATCAGTAGAATATTTGGGCCGAGACTCATTTTAACGCGACCCTCAAGGGGTGAGATATCGTATTTCCACACTTTTATTTTATACAAATTTAGTGTAGTGGTCACTTTTGGCCAGTTTCAAGAAATCCTAGAGATGTCTAAGTAAATCTGAATGCTAATAAATCTACCTAAGCGCAAAGATTGATGGTTCGTGTAATGATTCTTCACTATCGAAAACCAACTCTCAGCGTTAGAAAAATTGGCATATCTTCAAAACTAGAACGAATTTTTACAATCTGCTTTTTGTGTATGATAGGTAACAGTATAGCCTATCATACGCAATTTACAGATTGTAAATATTCAATCTAGTTTTTGAGATATCTTAATTTTACTGAGCGAATGTATGCAATCAGGATATCGAAAAAACACACTGTACTACTATCCATGCTTTTCGGAGAGGCAGAAAAAACTTTTTGTTCGCAATCGTTTTCAAAGCTAATAATTATGATAATACAAGTTAATTAAATAAAATTCGTCGCAATTTCAGTTCGTTTACATAACCCGTTTGGTAGAAATCGATGTTTTTAGTAGGATTTTGGTACATTATAGAAAAATTGGCATATCTTCGAAACTAGAACGAATTTTTACAATCTGCTTTTTGTGTATGATAGGTAACAGTATAACCTATCATACGCAATTTACAGATTGTAAATATTCAATCTAGTTTTTGAGATATCTTAATTTTACTGAGCGAATATATGCAATCAGGATATCGAAAAAACACACTGTACTACTATCCATGCTTTTCGGAGAGGCAGAAAAAACTTTTTGTTCGCAAACGTTTTCAAAGCTAATAATTATGATAATACAAGTTAATTAAATAAAATTCGTCGCAATTTCAGTTCGTTTACATAACCCGTTTGGTAGAAATCGATGTTTTTAGTAGGATTTTGGTACATTATAGAAAAATTGGCATATCTTCGAAACTAGAACGAATTTTTACAATCTGCTTTTTGTGTATGATAGGTAACAGTATAACCTATCATACGCAATTTACAGATTGTAAATATTCAATCTAGTTTTTGAGATATCTTAATTTTACTGAGCGAATATATGCAATCAGGATATCGAAAAAACACACTGTACTACTATCCATGCTTTTCGGAGAGGCAGAAAAAACTTTTTGTTCGCAAACGTTTTCAAAGCTAATAATTATGATAATACAAGTTAAATAAATAAAATTCGTCGCAATTTCAGTTCGTTTACATAACCCGTTTGGTAGAAATCGATGTTTTTAGTAGGATTTTGGTACATTATAGAAAAATTGGCATATCTTCGAAACTAGAACGAATTTTTACAATCTGCTTTTTGTGTATGATAGGTAACAGTATAGCCTATCATACGCAATCTACAGATTGTAAATATTCAATCTAGTTTTTGAGATATCTTAATTTTACTGAGCGAATGTATGCAATCAGGATATCGAAAAAACACACTGTACTACTTACTATCCATGCTTTTCGGAGAGGCAGAAAAAACTTTTTGTTCGCAATCGTTTTCAAAGCTAATAATTATGATAATACAAGTTAATTAAATAAAATTCGTCGTAATTTCATTTCGTTTACATAACCCGTTTGGTAGAAATCGATGTTTTTAGTAGGATTTTGGTACATTATAGAAAAATTGGCATATCTTCGAAACTAGAACGAATTTTTACAATCTGCTTTTTGTGTATGATAGGTATAGCCTATCATACGCAATTTACAGATTGTAAATATTCAATCTAGTTTTTGAGATATCTTAATTTTACTGAGCGAATGTATGCAATCAGAATATCGAAAAAACACACTGTACTACTATCCATGCTTTTCGGAGAGGCAGAAAAAACTTTTTGTTCGCAATCGTTTTCAAAGCTAATAATTATGATAATACAAGTTAATTAAATAAAATTCGTCGTAATTTCATTTCGTTTACATAACCCGTTTGGTAGAAATCGATGTTTTTAGTAGGATTTTGGTACATTATAGAAAAATTGGCATATCTTCGAAACTAGAACGAATTTTTACAATCTGCTTTTTGTGTATGATAGGTAACAGTATAGCCTATCATACGCAATTTACAGATTGTAAATATTCAATCTAGTTTTTGAGATATCTTAATTTTACTGAGCGAATGTATGCAATCAGAATATCGAAAAAACACACTGTACTACTATCCATGCTTTTCGGAGAGGCAGAAAAAACTTTTTGTTCGCAATCGTTTTCAAAGCTAATAATTATGATAATACAAGTTAATTAAATAAAATTCGTCGTAATTTCATTTCGTTTACATAACCCGTTTGGTAGAAATCGATGTTTTTAGTAGGATTTTGGTACATTATAGAAAAATTGGCATATCTTCGAAACTAGAACGAATTTTTACAATCTGCTTTTTGTGTATGATAGGTATAGCCTATCATACGCAATTTACAGATTGTAAATATTCAATCTAGTTTTTGAGATATCTTAATTTTACTGAGCGAATGTATGCAATCAGAATATCGAAAAAACACACTGTACTACTATCCATGCTTTTCGGAGAGGCAGAAAAAACTTTTTGTTCGCAATCGTTTTCAAAGCTAATAATTATGATAATACAAGTTAATTAAATAAAATTCGTCGTAATTTCATTTCGTTTACATAACCCGTTTGGTAGAAATCGATGTTTTTAGTAGGATTTTGGTACATTATAGAAAAATTGGCATATCTTCGAAACTAGAACGAATTTTTACAATCTGCTTTTTGTGTATGATAGGTATAGCCTATCATACGCAATTTACAGATTGTAAATATTCAATCTAGTTTTTGAGATATCTTAATTTTACTGAGCGAATGTATGCAATCAGAATATCGAAAAAACACACTGTACTACTATCCATGCTTTTCGGAGAGGCAGAAAAAACTTTTTGTTCGCAATCGTTTTCAAAGCTAATAATTATGATAATACAAGTTAATTAAATAAAATTCGTCGTAATTTCATTTCGTTTACATAACCCGTTTGGTAGAAATCGATGTTTTTAGTAGGATTTTGGTACATTATAGAAAAATTGGCATATCTTCGAAACTAGAACGAATTTTTACAATCTGCTTTTTGTGTATGATAGGTAACAGTATAGCCTATCATACGCAATTTACAGATTGTAAATATTCAATCTAGTTTTTGAGATATCTTAATTTTACTGAGCGAATGTATGCAATCAGGATATCGAAAAAACACACTGTACTACTATCCATGCTTTTCGGAGAGGCAGAAAAAACTTTTTGTTCGCAATCGTTTTCAAAGCTAATAATTATGATAATACAAGTTAATTAAATAAAATTCGTCGTAATTTCATTTCGTTTACATAACCCGTTTGGTAGAAATCGATGTTTTTAGTAGGATTTTGGTACATTATAGAAAAATTGGCATATCTTCGAAACTAGAACGAATTTTTACAATCTGCTTTTTGTGTATGATAGGTAACAGTATAGCCTATCATACGCAATTTACAGATTGTAAATATTCAATCTAGTTTTTGAGATATCTTAATTTTACTGAGCGAATGTATGCAATCAGAATATCGAAAAAACACACTGTACTACTATCCATGCTTTTCGGAGAGGCAGAAAAAACTTTTTGTTCGCAATCGTTTTCAAAGCTAATAATTATGATAATACAAGTTAATTAAATAAAATTCGTCGTAATTTCATTTCGTTTACATAACCCGTTTGGTAGAAATCGATGTTTTTAGTAGGATTTTGGTACATTATAGAAAAATTGGCATATCTTCGAAACTAGAACGAATTTTTACAATCTGCTTTTTGTGTATGATAGGTAACAGTATAGCCTATCATACGCAATTTACAGATTGTAAATATTCAATCTAGTTTTTGAGATATCTTAATTTTACTGAGCGAATGTATGCAATCAGGATATCGAAAAAACACACTGTACTACTATCCATGCTTTTCGGAGAGGCAGAAAAAACTTTTTCAAAGCTAATAATTATGATAATACAAGTTAATTAAATAAAATTCGTCGTAATTTCATTTCGTTTACATAACCCGTTTGGTAGAAATCGATGTTTTTAGTAGGATTTTGGTACATTATAGAAAAATTGGCATATCTTCGAAACTAGAACGAATTTTTACAATCTGCTTTTTGTATATGATAGGTAACAGTATAGCCTATCATACGCAATTTACAGATTGTAAATATTCAATCTAGTTTTTGAGATATCTTAATTTTACTGAGCGAATGTATGCAATCAGGATATCGAAAAAACACACTGTACTACTATCCATGCTTTTCGGAGAGGCAGAAAAAACTTTTTGTTCGCAATCGTTTTCAAAGCTAATAATTATGATAATACAAGTTAATTAAATAAAATTCGTCGTAATTTCATTTCGTTTACATAACCCGTTTGGTAGAAATCGATGTTTTTAGTAGGATTTTGGTACATTATAGAAAAATTGGCATATCTTCGAAACTAGAACGAATTTTTACAATCTGCTTTTTGTGTATGATAGGTAACAGTATAGCCTATCATACGCAATTTACAGATTGTAAATATTCAATCTAGTTTTTGAGATATCTTAATTTTACTGAGCGAATGTATGCAATCAGGATATCGAAAAAACACACTGTACTACTATCCATGCTTTTCGGAGAGGCAGAAAAAACTTTTTGTTCGCAATCGTTTTCAAAGCTAATAATTATGATAATACAAGTTAATTAAATAAAATTCGTCGTAATTTCATTTCGTTTACATAACCCGTTTGGTAGAAATCGATGTTTTTAGTAGGATTTTGGTACATTATAGAAAAATTGGCATATCTTCGAAACTAGAACGAATTTTTACAATCTGCTTTTTGTGTATGATAGGTAACAGTATAGCCTATCATACGCAATTTACAGATTGTAAATATTCAATCTAGTTTTTGAGATATCTTAATTTTACTGAGCGAATGTATGCAATCAGGATATCGAAAAAACACACTGTACTACTATCCATGCTTTTCGGAGAGGCAGAAAAAACTTTTTGTTCGCAATCGTTTTCAAAGCTAATAATTATGATAATACAAGTTAATTAAATAAAATTCGTCGTAATTTCATTTCGTTTACATAACCCGTTTGGTAGAAATCGATGTTTTTAGTAGGATTTTGGTACATTATAGAAAAATTGGCATATCTTCGAAACTAGAACGAATTTTTACAATCTGCTTTTTGTGTATGATAGGTAACAGTATAGCCTATCATACGCAATTTACAGATTGTAAATATTCAATCTAGTTTTTGAGATATCTTAATTTTACTGAGCGAATGTATGCAATCAGGATATCGAAAAAACACACTGTACTACTATCCATGCTTTTCGGAGAGGCAGAAAAAACTTTTTGTTCGCAATCGTTTTCAAAGCTAATAATTATGATAATACAAGTTAATTAAATAAAATTCGTCGTAATTTCATTTCGTTTACATAACCCGTTTGGTAGAAATCGATGTTTTTAGTAGGATTTTGGTACATTATAGAAAAATTGGCATATCTTCGAAACTAGAACGAATTTTTACAATCTGCTTTTTGTGTATGATAGGTAACAGTATAGCCTATCATACGCAATTTACAGATTGTAAATATTCAATCTAGTTTTTGAGATATCTTAATTTTACTGAGCGAATGTATGCAATCAGGATATCGAAAAAACACACTGTACTACTATCCATGCTTTTCGGAGAGGCAGAAAAAACTTTTTGTTCGCAATCGTTTTCAAAGCTAATAATTATGATAATACAAGTTAATTAAATAAAATTCGTCGTAATTTCATTTCGTTTACATAACCCGTTTGGTAGAAATCGATGTTTTTAGTAGGATTTTGGTACATTATAGAAAAATTGGCATATCTTCGAAACTAGAACGAATTTTTACAATCTGCTTTTTGTGTATGATAGGTATAGCCTATCATACGCAATTTACAGATTGTAAATATTCAATCTAGTTTTTGAGATATCTTAATTTTACTGAGCGAATGTATGCAATCAGAATATCGAAAAAACACACTGTACTACTATCCATGCTTTTCGGAGAGGCAGAAAAAACTTTTTGTTCGCAATCGTTTTCAAAGCTAATAATTATGATAATACAAGTTAATTAAATAAAATTCGTCGTAATTTCATTTCGTTTACATAACCCGTTTGGTAGAAATCGATGTTTTTAGTAGGATTTTGGTACATTATAGAAAAATTGGCATATCTTCGAAACTAGAACGAATTTTTACAATCTGCTTTTTGTGTATGATAGGTAACAGTATAGCCTATCATACGCAATTTACAGATTGTAAATATTCAATCTAGTTTTTGAGATATCTTAATTTTACTGAGCGAATGTATGCAATCAGGATATCGAAAAAACACACTGTACTACTATCCATGCTTTTCGGAGAGGCAGAAAAAACTTTTTGTTCGCAATCGTTTTCAAAGCTAATAATTATGATAATACAAGTTAATTAAATAAAATTCGTCGTAATTTCATTTCGTTTACATAACCCGTTTGGTAGAAATCGATGTTTTTAGTAGGATTTTGGTACATTATAGAAAAATTGGCATATCTTCGAAACTAGAACGAATTTTTACAATCTGCTTTTTGTGTATGATAGGTAACAGTATAGCCTATCATACGCAATTTACAGATTGTAAATATTCAATCTAGTTTTTGAGATATCTTAATTTTACTGAGCGAATGTATGCAATCAGGATATCGAAAAAACACACTGTACTACTATCCATGCTTTTCGGAGAGGCAGAAAAAACTTTTTGTTCGCAATCGTTTTCAAAGCTAATAATTATGATAATACAAGTTAATTAAATAAAATTCGTCGTAATTTCATTTCGTTTACATAACCCGTTTGGTAGAAATCGATGTTTTTAGTAGGATTTTGGTACATTATAGAAAAATTGGCATATCTTCGAAACTAGAACGAATTTTTACAATCTGCTTTTTGTGTATGATAGGTAACAGTATAGCCTATCATACGCAATTTACAGATTGTAAATATTCAATCTAGTTTTTGAGATATCTTAATTTTACTGAGCGAATGTATGCAATCAGGATATCGAAAAAACACACTGTACTACTATCCATGCTTTTCGGAGAGGCAGAAAAAACTTTTTGTTCGCAATCGTTTTCAAAGCTAATAATTATGATAATACAAGTTAATTAAATAAAATTCGTCGTAATTTCATTTCGTTTACATAACCCGTTTGGTAGAAATCGATGTTTTTAGTAGGATTTTGGTACATTATAGAAAAATTGGCATATCTTCGAAACTAGAACGAATTTTTACAATCTGCTTTTTGTGTATGATAGGTAACAGTATAGCCTATCATACGCAATTTACAGATTGTAAATATTCAATCTAGTTTTTGAGATATCTTAATTTTACTGAGCGAATGTATGCAATCAGGATATCGAAAAAACACACTGTACTACTATCCATGCTTTTCGGAGAGGCAGAAAAAACTTTTTGTTCGCAATCGTTTTCAAAGCTAATAATTATGATAATACAAGTTAATTAAATAAAATTCGTCGTAATTTCATTTCGTTTACATAACCCGTTTGGTAGAAATCGATGTTTTTAGTAGGATTTTGGTACATTATAGAAAAATTGGCATATCTTCGAAACTAGAACGAATTTTTACAATCTGCTTTTTGTGTATGATAGGTAACAGTATAGCCTATCATACGCAATTTACAGATTGTAAATATTCAATCTAGTTTTTGAGATATCTTAATTTTACTGAGCGAATGTATGCAATCAGAATATCGAAAAAACACACTGTACTACTATCCATGCTTTTCGGAGAGGCAGAAAAAACTTTTTGTTCGCAATCGTTTTCAAAGCTAATAATTATGATAATACAAGTTAATTAAATAAAATTCGTCGTAATTTCATTTCGTTTACATAACCCGTTTGGTAGAAATCGATGTTTTTAGTAGGATTTTGGTACATTATAGAAAAATTGGCATATCTTCGAAACTAGAACGAATTTTTACAATCTGCTTTTTGTGTATGATAGGTAACAGTATAGCCTATCATACGCAATTTACAGATTGTAAATATTCAATCTAGTTTTTGAGATATCTTAATTTTACTGAGCGAATGTATGCAATCAGGATATCGAAAAAACACACTGTACTACTATCCATGCTTTTCGGAGAGGCAGAAAAAACTTTTTGTTCGCAATCGTTTTCAAAGCTAATAATTATGATAATACAAGTTAATTAAATAAAATTCGTCGTAATTTCATTTCGTTTACATAACCCGTTTGGTAGAAATCGATGTTTTTAGTAGGATTTTGGTACATTATAGAAAAATTGGCATATCTTCGAAACTAGAACGAATTTTTACAATCTGCTTTTTGTGTATGATAGGTAACAGTATAGCCTATCATACGCAATTTACAGATTGTAAATATTCAATCTAGTTTTTGAGATATCTTAATTTTACTGAGCGAATGTATGCAATCAGGATATCGAAAAAACACACTGTACTACTATCCATGCTTTTCGGAGAGGCAGAAAAAACTTTTTGTTCGCAATCGTTTTCAAAGCTAATAATTATGATAATACAAGTTAATTAAATAAAATTCGTCGTAATTTCATTTCGTTTACATAACCCGTTTGGTAGAAATCGATGTTTTTAGTAGGATTTTGGTACATTATAGAAAAATTGGCATATCTTCGAAACTAGAACGAATTTTTACAATCTGCTTTTTGTGTATGATAGGTAACAGTATAGCCTATCATACGCAATTTACAGATTGTAAATATTCAATCTAGTTTTTGAGATATCTTAATTTTACTGAGCGAATGTATGCAATCAGGATATCGAAAAAACACACTGTACTACTATCCATGCTTTTCGGAGAGGCAGAAAAAACTTTTTGTTCGCAATCGTTTTCAAAGCTAATAATTATGATAATACAAGTTAATTAAATAAAATTCGTCGTAATTTCATTTCGTTTACATAACCCGTTTGGTAGAAATCGATGTTTTTAGTAGGATTTTGGTACATTATAGAAAAATTGGCATATCTTCGAAACTAGAACGAATTTTTACAATCTGCTTTTTGTGTATGATAGGTAACAGTATAGCCTATCATACGCAATTTACAGATTGTAAATATTCAATCTAGTTTTTGAGATATCTTAATTTTACTGAGCGAATGTATGCAATCAGGATATCGAAAAAACACACTGTACTACTATCCATGCTTTTCGGAGAGGCAGAAAAAACTTTTTGTTCGCAATCGTTTTCAAAGCTAATAATTATGATAATACAAGTTAATTAAATAAAATTCGTCGTAATTTCATTTCGTTTACATAACCCGTTTGGTAGAAATCGATGTTTTTAGTAGGATTTTGGTACATTATAGAAAAATTGGCATATCTTCG
>CAUVYM010000342.1:0-59400 GCA_963556165.1 Tipula helvola
TTGCAGCATTTTCAAGTTAAATAACTTCGAAACAGGGACAGTAGATAACGATTTTTCAAAATATATTAAAGCTTTGCAAGCTAATCAACTTGATACAGTAACAAAATTTCGAATTTCCTATTTAACAAAATTATGTGGTTTAAAAGCGAGATTGCTCTTCAAACATCACCACCGTATCAAATTTTATTCTGGATTCATATAGTAGCCATTGCCATTCTTGCAATAATACAACGCTAGATTTTATGAAATATATACCAGTTAATCTATTTACGTTGGAACAAATGGGATTGGAGAACTTGGCAAGTTATGCTTGGAAGAAAATTACTTTTCTATTTGCTCTCTTTGTAAAAATAATTCAGCTGTTCAAAATATTTTCGTGAGTAATACGATATTTATTTATGTTAAACCACTACTACATCCAACTAAGCCACTTGAAATCACAAAAATTCCCACGACCATAAATAATTGTAGCAAGGCATTTAAGATTAAATCCTTTGTAAATTACATATCAAATGGTGCTCATTATGTATGTTATTGCTATAAAAATCAATATTGGGACGCGTATGATGATTTAAAAGAGATAGTCATGCAAAAAAGGATATCAAAATTTACTAAAGTAATTTCCCATTTGCTAGCTTATGAAATTCTTCATTCACCAGAACAAACATAAACAAAACGACAACATTAATTAGCCGCTTGTATGCCCATTAAACACAATATTGCTTCAATCCAAAATATTTTTAGTTTACAAAAAATGATTAAAAGCGGATAAATATCACGAACTCCTAAGACAAAAGCCAAATTTCAGCAACTTCCATCATACCGATGACGTTTACATTAATAATCACTGGCGTGAAGTTTTTGGAATTTATGCGAGTATACATTAGTTGCTTTCCAATCGACCAACCGCAAGCAACCGCTAGCAAACCGCTAGTAGAATGGTTTTTGTTTCTGCTATGGCTGATTGGTAAACTCACATTTGGATGTTATGAGTAAAACATAACCTCAAAATCGTAATTGTGTGCTAATTGTATTACCCTATAAAGTTGTTATTTTTTTATATAAAATCAATAAAAAATTAATAAATATATAACACGCTAAACAAAATAAATTAATATTTCTAATTTTAACATAAATATTAAGCGGTTCTACATTTCTGTGGTCACAAATCATAGTGGCTTAAGTGAAAAATGCGCATTTTTCAGGAAAACGTTTTAAAGTTAAGAGTCGTTCAAAATCGTATGAGGTTTCTGAATTCTTGCTTTTTTAAATGATTATTACGGTTGTTTGTAGTCACCGGAATATTACAAAAAATTGATATGATAAGAAATCGAGTTTGGAGGTTTCAAATTTGTGATAATACGTAAAACGGCTTATCTCACTTTAAGCCACTATGATTTGTGACCACAGATTTAACCACGTGGCGTCGAAATTGTGCGTAACTGCTTCTAACTGCTCGTAATAAAATAGCAAGAGCAGATACGAGCAGAAAATTTAGCGAAGCCAAAAACCATTCTACTAGCTGGTTTGCTAGCGGGTGCTTGCGGTTGGTCGATTGGAAAGCAACTATTGTGAGGTTTATTGATGAAATTGTTATTTTAGACAAATTTAAGTTTTTGGACATATATTTATGCACTTGTACATTTTTTAACACGGTATTTAATAAAAATAAAGTTATCAAATAAAATAAGCCTAAAATAATTTTACTAACATTCATTTCCAATTCGCCTACGGCAATATCCTGTTTTTAAATTATGTACAAATCAAAGAGCTCAGCGTCATTTGGATATGAGCCATATGGCTTTTGCAAAAAATTTTGAAAATTAACAAATCGACGAATATCGCAATGAACAAAGTTATTCTCTATTATACCGAATATCACGAATCTCAGAGATTAATTATTAAATATTATACCCCTATTATGGTTCTCACCTCACCGAAATACTTCATTCAAATCTAGTCACATTTACATAGTATTTCTCGGTTAGGTGAGAACCATAATAGGGGTATAAATTATTAATTCATAATTGATAATTATGTGAAATGGATCCCATTGGTTGGTTCAATCATAATAGAGGTGAGTATTGCGATTTATTTTCACTGTTAATTATGAATTTTATGTTTTAAACCAATTTGTGTTTTATAGGCAGTTAACTTTTAATATTCGGGTTTCTTAGTTTTTTATTGGTCTGATTTTAATGAAAATATATTTATTTTAATGGAATATAATATAATCCAGGGCTGGGATAACTTCACAAATGAGTATACGTTATATAATTTTGTTGGTATTGCCTGATTAATTTTTTTTTATTTCCTTTGATAAAATCCTAGGCTAGCTTCACATGCCTTGAAGCAATAATAAAATATGTGTGTATATAGAATAATTATTTAATGCATTTTTATGGGCAAATCTATGTATATGTGTGTTGCTATTGAATTGGTTTGAGTAAATATAACCAAGTGTAGAGACAGCATATCTCGATGAAATCAATCTGCGGCTAGACGAGTTGTTACTTGTTAAACTTTGTAATAATCAAATTATTCAATAAATAATTGAATATTAGTCTTCCATACTCGTATTGGAGGTCTCAAACACATCAGTAGGTATAATAATTTCAACAATTAAATTCGTTACCCTACAAAACTATATAGTCCAGAAACAGCATCGCGCAAAAACTAATTTAAATTATTTTCATTATTCAAAATCATTCGTCTGGCAAACTAGAAGAACAAAATAAAATAAAAATTTTAAAAATTCAAATTAAAAAAAGAATAATGTATTATTTTAAATACTGTTACGAAGGTATATAATTAAACATCCTGATATCCAACACTTGTATACGACAAGATACTTTATGAATAAACATTATAAATTAAATAATGAATGCAAATTATAATTAACAAAAAAATAATTATTTTATTTGAATGATTTTTGTTTATTTGGATAATTATTTGCGTTAAATTGCAAAAATTTAAGCAAATTGAATATTTATAAATTTTATTTGCAAAAATATTTAATTCACATCTGCATTATTGGTAATTTGTTCACAAAAAAAAAAGGAAAAAAAAATTTTGATTGCTATGTTGTTACAATATTATTAATTAATTAGCGTTTCAAATAAAAAAAACTACTTTGTATATAAACATGCAAATTATTTTCTATACATTTCTAACGAAATAATTATTATAACAACAGTTGAATTGGTTCAAAATATTTTTGTTTTGAGTGCGATGGCATGAAATAGAAATCGAAAATATTTTATTTATAATTATTATTATTATATTTAACCACAAATAAAATACCATACAATTAATTTGCTTTTATTAATACGTATTTAATTATTGCGGAATTTTTAATAAATTTAATTGGATTTATTGTGTAACTTTTACATGGCAGTTGTAATAAAATTTAATGAAATTGTATTTCTGTTAGGTTCAAATTAATGGATTCAATTATGTATGTGATTAATAAAAGCGTTTTATTAAATACATTTTGAATTTTTAATATTGCAGTTCTATAATTAAATAATTAAATATATAAAATTGTAAACATTTATTTTTTGCTGAAATAATTGTTTTTGTTTTTGGTGCGTCAATAAAAATTGGAATAGAACTTTAGTTAATTACATCGTACGCCAACTAATACTTTTCCTCATAAACGCTTATTCATTCCATATACCATCTGTGGATATTTCTTTGCCAGTCATTACGTCATGTCTATGCAGCAAGCAATAAGTAAATGTGACAGTGAATAAAGTAAAAAGTTGTGTGCTATTTGAAATTAACAAATTTATTATTTGGGCACGTTTGTTGAACTTATCTTAAGACTGTCTGATAGATTGAAACATTCTATGAGCTCCCTCGTTTTGCTGAATCTGGAGAATTTCTTCCATAACTTGGGTGATAATTTAGCCAAATTGGAAAAAAAAATTACTTCACTCCAGAATGACACTATCCAGCAGCTAAAAATTATAATTTTATAATTATTCAAATAGATTATGAAAAACATTTTTGATCAGTTGTAAGAACTTGAACACTCAATTAAAATGTTGGAAAATAGAACTGACTTCATTGAACGCGATCAGGAAAGCTCAGATCTAATTATAAGTGTGCTATAGTAATCGATGAGAAATCCAGCATCGTAATGCTCCAATAAATCTATAATCATATAAAATTCAACATGGTGGAACATTATATCATAAATATCTTTAGAGTGAAATGTAAAAAACAAAAATGTACAAAATCTGGCAGTGCGTTTGTTTTTGTAACGAAAATTATGTCGTCCCATAAAACTTTAGCTTTCATTACAAGAAAAGTGAATTAAATCAAAGAACCGGAAGAACATTATTAAATTAAATAATTTTAGTTAATGCTCTGCTCTGTAAATATTTCCAGCAATGTATCTTTAATTTGCAAATATTTTTAATTGATCCCGGTATTTTTTTTTTATCTTTAGGCATTGATCCGGATTTTATTTATTTGTGTCGATGGAGATGCCGGAAATGTTTTTTTTTACAGAGGAGTGGGGGATTTGGTAAAGAAGATAGATGAAAGAAAGCAAAATCAAATATCCTCTTCAATATATTTTTGTTAATAATAATAATAATCATAATAATTGTAAATAGTGTTAAAATCGTAATAATAATAAAAATATATAGTGGTAATAACAAATAGATTAAATCAATAAATTTTAAACTATGCTAAATGAACAATTAATTTAATCTAAATTTCGTAGTGAGAAAAAATTATGAATGATGAAAAATTGGTGTAAAGGTGGACAATTTGAGGACAAGTTTTTTTTGTCGTTTGTACAATATAGCACCTAAAAACAATTATATTAGTGCTTAATCAAAATTACATATAATTTTGCCAAGTAAATCCTCCGAATTAGTTGTATAAGTATACTAAAATAATTAATAAGTGTGAAATAAATTAAAGACTAATAAAATTCAAATTCCAAAAATAGTCAAATCTTGAAAATTATAAGTGGAAAATCTTATACCATAGTAGCCACCTAGAAATTTTTTGCAGCGTTTTAGTGTAATAAATATCAGAATTGTTGTTGTGAATTGTGTTTTATGGATACCACTTGCTGTTTATTCTATAGATGGCAGCACTATTCAGTTTATGGTTTATTCAAGCACCCATGACTAGCAATAAATTAATGGATCTATCAAATAGAGCTAAGAACTGTTGTTTTTCATTACTTGAAAATATAATATAATAAATCATTTTGTTTATTAAACATCTTAAATTATTCACTGATAATTCTACATATAAACGACAGGTTATGGGCCCAGAAACGTGTTTTGGGTAGTATTTTCTGAAATAGATGTGAAAATAAGACAAATTTTGTGAGGTTATATCCAGCCGTGTGCGAAGTGAAAATTGTAACCGTCGAGCAAAATTGTTGTGGGAGTGAAGATGGAATCAGAATTGTCCAGAGTAAGCAAATTACTAGGAATTGAAAACAGGAATCTATGGAAATTCCAGATTCAGATAATTTTGAAGTCAATTGAAGCATGGGACATAGTAAACGGCACAAACAAACAACCTACACCCGTGGGCACAGATGCGACTGCTGCTGAGAAAAAGGAAAATGCCGAAGAGATACGTAAATGGAATAAAACCGACGGGCTGGCGCAAAAGGTGATCGTTACTACAATATCTGAACAAACAATGATGCATATTTTGACCTCGGGGGATTCTGAGGCAATGTGGAAAAAGCTAACCAATATATGAACAAAAATCAGAATCTACATTCTACATTTTACAGCAAAGGTGGTTTACATTGGCTAAAGATCCTTCACATGATATTGCAGCACATATCTCAAAAATTAAAGATATATCTAACAGACTACAGGCAATAGCAGAGAAATTTGAAGATAAGGGAGTAATGACCAAAATTCTCCTAACTTTGCCACCAAATTTTGACCATTTTATCAGTGCCTGGGAATCAACGGCTATCACCGATAGACCGTTAGCCCACCTAACCTTGAGATTAATAATTGAAGAGATGAGACAAAGTCAAAGAGAAGTAGAACTTAATGCACTTGCTTCTATTGTAAGAGTAAGCAGTAAGAATCATTTTTCCAAGAATAATATTGGTAACAAAAATTCTCAGTATGTTAAGAATAAAAACGATGACCGGAAAAATACAAAAAAAAAACTGGAAAATGTAATTTTTGTCATAAACCTGGACATTGGGCAGCAGAATGTTGGAACAATCCAGAAAACTACAGTCGAGGGCTGGTATATGGACACTGGAGCGAGCGATCACATGACCCATAAACTAGAGTGGTTCATAAACGACACGCCAATGAAAGATGACATCAAAATAAAAATTTGAGACGGAGAAACCATTTCAGGCCAAGGTCGAGGTGGCATAAAAATTTCAGCATTTAATGGAGAAAAATGGACAGAATATGTCACCTTTCAAAATGTACTCTACGAGCCTAAGCTGAAATACAATCTCTTTTCTGGCGGTGTGGCCTTGGATACAAATTTAGCTCTAGAAGCTGATAAAAGAATCTGTAAATTCATTAAAAAAGGCAAAACCATAGTTGTAGGTGAGAGACAAAACAAATTATTTGAAATGCAAATTAAGATAATGCCAATCGAAAATGGCAAAGAAAGTCCTTATGAATATCAAGCTTGTATTGTTGAGAAAAATTCCTTTCAAGAATGCCATTAAAAATTAGCCCATCAAAACTACACTCAGATTAAAAAGATTTTGAAAAATTATGACACTAATCCAAAAAGAGATGATAAAATAGTGTGTGAGCCTTGCTCATGGAGGAAAATCCATCGACTATCTTTTCCTCAGCAAAGCAGTACAATAACCAGTCGCATTAGCCAAATAATTGACGCAGATGTGTGTGGACCCCTACCAGAAAAGTAATTCACCGACAGAACCGTATATTTCTTGGGTGCAAAATCAGACGTACCGGAATGTCTAAAAGACTATATAAAGAAAATAGAAAAACATTGCCCCAGAGGAACAGAAATTTTTAGATCTGACAATGGCCTGGAATTTGTCAATCAAGAAGTCACAAAATTGATGAAAGAATATAGAATTTCTCATCAAAATTCAGTAGTCTATTCATCTATTGTCCTGAGCAAAATTGGAAAATAGAACGCGAAAACCGAACTGTAGTAGAAGCTGCTCGAACAATGTTACATGCTGCAAAATTTGAACTTAAATTCTGGGCAGAAGCAGTAAACACTGCCGTTTATATTTTGAACTGCACAGGAACCAGTACCATTAAGAATCAATCACCATATGAAATTTGGTACAACAAGCGACCAGATATTCAGGAATTCCATATATTTGAAGCGAAAGCATACGTGAAATTGCCTGAAAAAAAAGTAAAGAAGCTAGACCTGAAAGGGGAAATAGGTTACTTTGTAGGCTACGGCGATACTGGAAAAGGTAACAGAGTTTGGATTCCAGAGGAAAACGATATTTTTGTCAGAAAACACATTATCTATACAGGAAAATTAATGGAATCTATTAAAGGAAATCAAAATCAAGCACTATTGTTTCTCCCTGAGGAAGAAAATACACAATTCAAAAATAGTCCGGCTGAAAGAAAAGATGACGAGCAAATTGAAGAAAAGTACAGGAATACAACTAAGAGAATACAACGTTTGACGTTCTGCCTTTTCAAATGGTGATATAGAGGAGGTTACATAAATGAAGCAGCCAACAGGATTCAACGATGGTACAATAAGAGTATGTAAGCTACTAAAAAGTTTATATGGTTTACGTAAATCGTCTAGATATTGGAACCAAAGAATAAAAGTTTTTCTAACAAACTATGGAATCAAACAATCAAAGGCTGATCCTTATATTTACATGTTAATCAAAAATAATCTGATAATACTCATAGTGAGCATCTTTGTAGATGATGGGCTAGTAGCTGGAATCGACAAAGAGACTGTGAATGATTTTTTGTGTGCACTTGAGAAAGAATTTGATGGCGATGTGCCTACACAAGAAAAATTCGCAATAAATTTAATTTAGAGCAAGCAAATGCTCTTGCAATACCAGCCGATCCACATCAACAGTTAAATGTAAATTTAAATGATAATGAGAACACTGAGTTAATAACTGCTCCCTATAGAGAAGCTGTGGGCAGCTTGTTATACTTATCAAAAGGTACGAGACCAGACATATCCTTTTCGGTTAGTATGGTTAGTCGATATATGGAAAAAATAACGAAATTGCATTGGAATGCTGTCAAGAGAATAATGAAGTATCTAACAGGAACTGTTGACTATGGTTTGCACTTTAAGAAGCAGAAAACATTATCCTTATGTGACTACAGTGATGCAGATTTTGCAGGTGATATTGAAACACGCAAATCAACTACAGGATTTATAGTTATTTGGAGTGGATGTGTTGTTAGCTGGTGTTCTCAAAGACAGTCTACAGTCGCCACCTCTACCACTTATTCGGAATACATTGCAGCCTTTCAAACAGTCAAGGAAACAGTTTGGCTTTTAAAGTTATTCGGAGAGATCTATCCTTATCAAAATATTGCTACAACTCTCTATATTGACAATGGAAGTACGCTTGAATTGATTATGGATCTTTTATGGATATCACTTGCTGTTTATTCCATAGATGGCAGCACTATTCAGTTTATGGTTTATTCAAGCACACATGACTAGCTATGAATTCAACCACGCCATGTCGACCATTCCGGGCAACATTCATCGCTTGTTTTCTACATGGATAAACGGATCCGCAATGCCAAGTAATCTTGTGTAATATTTCATTAGTTTCATAATGAATTTTTTTTATTTTTGAAACAACAAATTTTTTCAAATTATTTTTTTTTTAGTTAAATTTCAAATAAAATCTTATAATATTTAATTCATTAATTAATTTTTTTTTGTCTTTCGTTTTCTTTATTATTTAAAGTGATTTATTTCTGATATTTGATATTCTTGTGATGCAAATTAAATTAATTGAAATCGAGATCTAGTAGTGGAATGAAATCAAGGTAAGTTATATGGTAAGTGATGAATGAATAGCTAGTCAGCCGTTTTCCTTTTTATATTATTTCTTCTATCCTATTTCATTTCCCTTGTGGTCTGTCTTGATCCGTTCAGGTTCTCATAAACCAAACCCAAACCCTGAGCTCGAGCCGGCCTATGATGACCGCCTGAGAAATCCTGAATGTGATAATATTTCTGTTAACGGTTTCATACAAAACCATGAAATATGGGACAATCCGTATCCATGACCTTACGGTCCTGTTACAGTCCGTCAGCACCTGATCCAGTATTGATAACCAAGGCGGTCTTGGGGCGCTGACTTTTGAGTGTATCATAAAACTGCTGTTTTTTAATTGTTATTATTTGAGTAGGTTTAGTAACTTAAGGGGATAATCAAGGCTAATCAACTATGAAGTAGTGCATCCATACAAAATCGCACTGGAGTGCAGTGAGTGCAGAGTGCAATTTACTATACTGTACCTATATAAAAGTGATGGGAGTTTATTAACCTTGTTTGAATCTGTTGTAGTTAAATGAGTTATTAATAGTGGTATTTAGACTTCAAAAGCTAAATTCCAGAAATTGAGCAAGTGAAGAACTATCTGCATGTCTTTTGAGCGCCCCAAGATTTTATTTATAAATGATTTGAAAAAAAAAAATAAAAAATTTCTACTTTTTAGTATTTTAAACATTTTTCGAGCTCTGAAATTGTTTGCAAATGTTAATATTAGATTAAGTAATTTAGCTCTTACTTCCTCCATTACACCATTCTATTCATTTCAGCTAACGCTTCATTATTGCATGGCTTCCTTCCTATTAACTTTGTCTAGTCTAATTCTTCGATTTGTAAACTATCTAAGGATTTTACTCGACCTAGTGCTACATATGCTTGCCCAGCTATGAATATCTTCGATCCTAGATACACTACTGCATCATCTACTTTACTGCCTTGCATTTTTGTGCAGTAAGCGCCTACCAGTACAATTCTATGGATGCACTCCTTTTCAAAGCATACGCTTACTGATGGTATTTGTCCTTCGTGTAGGTGATCACGAGCGTAAAGTGACCATAGAATTTCAGTTACGAAGCCAATATATTCTTAGGACCTTTTCTATATAGAATTCTTTAGTACGATCATTCTCCACATGATCCATTAAGCCTGCCATGGGCCCTGATTTCAGTTCTCCAATTCGTAGTAAATTCATGTGAGATGAAATAATTTAAAAATATTTAAATTTATTAATTTAAGCTATCAATGGCTGCACGGTAACAAATTGAAAATGACCATGATAATCGTAACAAAAATTTTCAAACAATTTATTAAAACATGTTAAACATTATTATAAACAATATATATCAGGTGACACGTACGTTAATTATCTGGTGGGGAAAAACAATAATAAAACTATACATTTTACTAGTTTTAATTAGTTGACTGGAAACAACTGGGTCGAAAATGAAATTTCTGACATTTGGCTGCAACTTGTCGGAAGAGATTTTACAGATTGCTAAGTCGAATCGTACAGATTTTGTTTGTGTATTTTAAATTGCAAAAATCATGCCTGATATGCCGATTTTCGGACAAAACTTAATATTTCCCAGAAAAATTAAACCCGTTTAATTTTTCTGATTACTATAAGCAAACTGGAGATAATGATTGTGGAGTATATATGTTGATTCAAGCTTACATGAAGAATAAATGTATTCTCAAAAATGCTCACATTAATATTTCGCACAAGAGGGAACAAATACAAAGAGATATTTTAGAATAGCGCATGTATGCAAAATCTGTGCCTAATGTGTGGCAAAAATGTGAATTTAACCGGAAATTCCATTAGATGCTCAAAATGTCAGAGATACCTGCATGATATTGTAGTGGGAGTTGATGATAATGACTTCCATGTGACAAATGTTTTCAATTGCCTATATTGCTCATAAATGAATTTATTACCAATTTAAATTTTTAATAATTAAAAATATAAACCAATAAAATAAAAAAATTCTAAAAATTGAAAAAAATGAGGGTCCAAACTCCAAAGTTTTCATGATTGCTCAAATTCCTTAAATATAAAATAATTAAAGAATTTTACACATTGTGTAAAAACTGACAACTATTAGTTAAATATTCAAATTGAGGAATTTATAGACATGAAGGCCTATATCATCATTCAAACGAATTATCCTGTGCTCCCAACATGAAACTTGCCCTGATAATTTTTCTAGGAATAACTGGTGGCTATGCACACTAATTGAACCATTTTCCAGACATGACACTTTAAAGGATGAATTTATACAAATTTTAACATTTCATGCCCATATAGCCTTTGATTCAAACGAATTTTCCCGAGCTCCCCAGATGAAACTTTGTAGATATGGCACTTTAACCCTTGTGTTTACAACCGAATTTTTATCTTCGTCTTTACAACCAACATACACGGGTAACAACGTAATAAACAATTTATTTATAACGTTAAATTTTATTGAATTTCGGTTAGTTCACCATATCGCAGAAAACTGTCGCATAACATTTTAAAATCGGCCACTTCAAGGTGTGTACAATTGTACATGCTCTAATTCTGGTGAAAAAATGTACACCACAAAGTTAGAATTGTTTACTATTTTTCATATTGAATTTTTTTTTTATTGGTAACCTGTTCAACTTTTTTGTTCTAGTTGGAAATAATTCAACTCATACAGCTAACTTCGTGGTGTACATTTTTTCACCAGAATTTGGAGCATGTACACACCTTCAGGGCCAACAAATAAAATATACGGTCCAAGCAATAAGCATCATCGAAACATTCAAACTGTTTATAAGTGAGGAAATTTGTGACATCAGCATTCGTAAGACCAATCGGAGATGGGCTCAAAGTTACCAGACCACAAAAATCCAAATAATATTCGGGTATGAAAGCCTGTAAATGCCTCTGAATTTGATGGATATTTCGGCATTATAATATTGTATTTGCCGGTGTCAGCCGGTCCTGCAACGAACATATACTAGATTTGAGGAGGTCTAGTTCTCATCCGCTTTATCGTGCTACGATAGGCGTTCAGGGCTTTTATACGATAAGCCGATATGTCAGATTTGATAATGGGAACACTCGTGGGCAATGGTTACTTACTAATAAAGCGGCTTCTATTTCAGATATAGGTATGGCATATGTTGAATAAAAATCTGCGAGTGTTTTGTAGCTGGAGTAAACGTTAGAGTCGATGAACAGCAATTTCTCTATCGAGGTGGTACACGTTTTCTACTACCTTGTATCCATTAAAAGGACAAATCTACAGTGGAACAGCTCCCGACTCCCAAAGAGAAAGTAACCATTGAGAACGTATTGTGTAAGATTTCACTGTTTTTTGTGTAAGAAGCCCTCTTTTCCGTGGAAGTGGTCGAAATATTACATGTGACAATTTTTTACTAGCTACCGTTTAGCTTCTATTTTGACGCGTGACCACAATTTATTGATTCTAGGGACATTAAATGAAAGATGGTGATACGTACCAGCGGAATTCCTCGACCTATCAGCAGCCCATATACATATGTAGTATATAAAGAAAATAATCCTTTCCAAAAAAATAATCTCCCGCAGTCACGGGCGTAAATTTTTACAACAATTAAGCGAGCAGATGGTTATGCCTGAAATTAGTAAGCATTCCAAGAACCCGCAAATAATGTGACATTTCGCTACCAAAAATGGAATCGAAAGTATGTTGGGCCATAAACTGTGTAGATTGACACAAGAGGAACAAGGTGATAATTCTAGATTTCTAGATTATTCAGTTTGTTCGTATTGTTCGTAACTGGTGGATTGCTGAATCATTGAGTATCGATAATGCGGAGGCGATTCAACCTATTTACGCATTGTCTGATCGGTAACATAACTTGGGCGTCAAGTATCAACTGGATTAACGGGTTTTCCAATATCCCGCGAATTAAGCGGCGTGACAAGCCGCGCTTAAGCCGGAATAAAATCACCCAATCAATCCACCAATAGTGTTTTAGTGTGCAGTACCTTTAGTACCTTTCAAATCCAGTGTTGATCAAAATGTATTTATTGTAGTTTGTTTATTAATTAAGTTAAATCGGTGATGGGTTTGTGATGGAGGGGTTGATTTCGAACTCTAATGGATGAAATTCAAATTCCAAACTTATTTGAGGCTATATGTTTTCACGGTAACGTGAAGACAAATGAAAACTTTATACTGGCCAAAACTGCAAAGATGGCAGGAAAATGCAATGCGTTCTTTTTTATACGTGTACATTGTTCAATTTTTCCTTGGGTCGTTTTAATTGTGGTTATATTTTTGTATGGGTATTTTCCTTTTTGGTCAATTAAAAATTGAATTTATGGCTGATTTCTTTGAAAAAATTGATTGATAACCTTCTTTATATGAGCCGTACTTTTATTGAAGAAGAAAACAGTAGAATAATTTATTCAGGTAGGTACAATATAAAAAACAAAAACGTAAATTATTTAAGTTTAACACACTTAAAATTAATTCAGTCATAAAATTACTTAAAACATTAATTAGTCCACAAAAATAAAAAAAAATGTACATACAAAAATATTTTTAATTTTGGCATATTGGGTAAAAATTAGAAACATATGTTTTGCACAAATATTTTGCGTCTTGGAACAAGTCATATTTATTTTGTTGTCGTTAGGCAACGAACAAAAATTGCACCTTGTTCGCTTCCCACTTCTTTCTTGTGGTATTACGGCACCTGCTTTTATTTGTTTTATTATTTTAGAGGCATTTTCACATCGGGATTTAGAGGCATTTTCACATTGTAAGCTGAGATATTCACAAGTTTGCAAAACACAATCATTGGCTACACGTATACGTCCATATTTGGTTTTCTATCTCTCTAGCGCTAATGCCAGTATCACAGTGCATTGTGCTCATTAAAGTTACATTTTTGTTCGTTTTATAGTCATATAATGTCATTTTTTTATACAGTATTTTGAAAGCTTGCCGGGAATGTATTGACTGAAAGAATACTGCCTTTGAAATGGAACCAGCCGTTCATCTACTGTTAGGTTCTCTGAAGTCTTATATAAACTTAGTAGTATTCACTTATCCCATATTTAACGGATAGCAGCAATTTTGTCCCTTTGATGTCGTTCACTTCGTGTGCTTTTGTCATCAAACCGAACCAGCCTTGAAATAGCATAGATCATTTTCAGGGACACAATTGCCTTATGCATAAGGCGACTTGTAGCAGAACTTCACAAACGTTCTTCTTTTTCGTTCGACCCCCCCGAATATTTTTGGGTGGTATATTTAGTGGAGAAACGAAAAAAAGTTGATTTTATAACTGTAATTCTGGAAATAGCGTATCAAGAAGAAAGGATTTTACATAACAAAAATTCTGTTAAATATTGAAATATTTCAAAATTTTTAAAATTTCAAATTTATTAAAACATGTTGATGTAAGCAGAATTTTCCAAATTCATACTTTAATAATGACATTAAAAAAATTCTCGTAAAACAAATAATTACCATAAATTCTATTGCTCCTTTTTTATCTTAATTAAATTAAATCCAACGACATAATATCTAATATGACAAAAACTCTTCAATATCAATCAATTCTTGACTATAATCCAAAATTAATGTCGCGAAATGTTAAATGCCAAATGTCGTCAAAACCGTTGATCTGATTGCAGCGATGTTAATTGTCGCCGGTTGGTGGGAGCCTGATTTCAATCAGACAGTATACTTGCAAGTATTCTCCTTCCTGTTTAAATAAAAGTTACAATATATTCTTAGGATATTCTAGTTTCAACTCCAGATCTTCTTCTATCCAACTTCATGATATATTTCATTTGATAAAAAACTTAATTTATGAATTTCCTCAAATCATACAATTTAAATTCGCCACACTTTGTATTCATGCCGCATCACACATATAGTTTCCAAAAATAATCCAAATATTATGCAAAACTAACACCGAACATAATACATTCACAAGGTGAAACAGCTTTAAGCCACAAAAGTATCCTCGAGAGATCATTGACGATATATAAAATTCTCGTTTTATATCCGTATACATCTTTGTCCGACATAATATTAATTTATATATCTATGGAATATAAACTAAAAATCTAATAAAAACGTAGAAACATCGTACATTTCTACAAAACATACATACAATGTATGTATTATATAAATAACGCAAAAGAAAACCAACCAAAAGCACAAAAAAAAATACTTCTTGAATTTTTTCTTTTTTTGTGTCGTTTTTCTCTTCTTCCCCAAACCGGCTAAGTTCTATGTCGGTTCAGTAAAAATCATGAAAAATTATATTTTTGTGTGGAATAATTTACACCTCTTAAAGGAATACAAAACGTGTCTAGAAAACATAAGAAATAAAATGAAATAAAAATCAATAGCATAGAAAGAAAAAAAAGCTTATTTTTCATTATTATTTTGCGTTTCGTTTTTTTTTTTTCAAGTTTAGTTTTTCATTTTTGGTATGTGTTTATATGTGTGAGTGTGGATTTATATTTACTGTCATGTTCTGTCAACCGTGTAACAATTTTTTTTCTTGTTGAAATTATATAATACATACACATATATATATAAATTTGAATTTCATTAAAAGAAAACGAAGTAAAATAAAAAGAAACAGCAACAAAGCATGGAAAGCTCTCGAAGAAGAAATATAAAATGAAAAATGATATTATTAAAAAGTTTTTTTTTTTTGGACTTTTTCGTCTCGTATTTTGTTTTTAGTTACAGATACGAGTATATAAGTATATATACGTTGGGTGAGTTTAGCCACTTAAATTTTCCAATTAATTAAAAAATTATGTGGGAACATTATTATTTAAAATTTAAGTATATTTTGGTCACAGCTCTATAGGTAATTAGATCATGCAAAATTATTGCTACTACTTGGTTGATTGGAATTGCAGACCATTTATTTTAAGTTTGATGGTGTTACTTATGGTTGAACGGAAACTATGAAATAAATTAAAAAAAAAAAAAATTGTTAACAAGTTTTACAAGGATTTGGGTTCATGAATTGTGTTACGCCACTTATTGATTTTTAGATTGTATAATGTATATGTATATAACAAGTATTATGCCAAACTGAAAAACTTACGAAAATACAGCTAATTTTAATATTTAGATATGCAAATTTGAATAACATAACTTTTTCGAACTATTTTGTTCTCACTAGAGAACTTCGGCGCCAAAGATCATATAAGGTTTAATTGGAACAGTTTTACAATGAATATTATTCCAATAGTTATTTATTTGTTTGTTTTTATCCGTACAATTTTTCTGGAGCTGGCACTATCAACTATTTTACAGAACGCGCTTAACGTCCCACCTTACGCAGTCGCTTAATAAGAAAAGTCGAAAACAAAAATTTTCTCTGTTAAAATAATAATAATTTTAATATTTTTAATTTACAAAATTGATTGAACTGTATTGCTTTACTTGTTTAAAGATGTGAGTAGCAGTTAGTTATTTAAAATTCAAAATAAATACTAATTCCAGAATATTGCGGGACCAGTGGGGAAACTGTGGGTATATGAGTAAATTTTTTAATAATAATTATTTATAATACAAGCGTACCTATTACTTTTTTTTGAAAACCCGGTCGCATACATTTTTCCAAAATAGCTTATGCTTCTCCAACCTCCCCTTCTCGAGTTATATTTTGTTAAGAAATAAAATTGAGTGGTTTAAGGGTATTTTCGATAAGTAACCATTTTACTAGGTTGCCTAGTTTTTAATGGAATCGGCATCAGAACCTGCTCTGTACGTATACAATCATTTTTTGTTCAAACATTGTCTATTTGAAGAGGGCCGCTAATTTTGTTAATTTTAACAATAATACTTCTACCAGAGGTCCATTGAGAGTGAAAACCTTCTTATGAAGCTTCCAAACCCATTTAATTTGAGCAAACCAAAAGTTTTAAATTTATACATGCGTTTAAATACAACCATTTTTCGGAAAAACGTCTTCTTTACAGCTCTGTAACTTTGTCTCCTTACTCCAAACTGATTACATACAGTTGGGGGACGATTTCTTGTATTCTCCTCAAACCACACCCGATGCACTTTTTGGATATTGAAATGCTAGTAGAGTTATAATTTAATTACGTGGTGATTTATTAAGTGTTTCTTAATTGTCTCGGCTACTGTTTATCGAAACCTGAATCGATTTAATTCATTACGAGTTGCACTTTAAATCTACGAGTAAATAGAAGATTAGTTATTTAAAACAAACATAACTCAGTTAAGATTTCGATAACCACAAAAGGTTTTTGCAGGTATTTTGGGTTGAAAACAAGGCACAGTCTCTCAACATTAAGTGAACTTAGGATTATGGAGACACGAGTTATAGAGGATATGAAGTTTTCTGAAAAATGGGTGTAAACAAACCCATGCACCTTTAGTAGTTTTTTATCAGATTAAATGGGCTTGCAAAATTTGGAAACTTCATGAAAAGGTGAAAAAACACGCCTGGGTAGAAGTGTTGATTCAAACCAACAAATCTAGTGGCAATCTTAAAATAGGTGTTGGTGTCGTATTTAGCCAATATTGAATATTATACCTTTGCCAGACTACGATTTATTAAATCTGATTTAGTTAAACTCGTTTTAAATTACGCTTAATCAAAGATAATCCTATATTAAAGATGATTGATTCAGTACAAAAATATGAGGCAAAAATAGGGTCCCCCCGATGCAATATATAGGGTTCCTTTGATATATACCTAAATATTTTGCATACCAATTACATGCAAATAGTTTAACTTTAATGTGCCGGTTTCTATTCTACTACATGTTATGTAAAGGTAACCTATATAAAGAAATGGGAGGGTTTCCTAGTTTTGTTTATTTTTTGTATTGAATGAATCATCTCTAATACTAATTATAATCTTTGGTTTAATACACTTAAACTGTTAATTTTTTCATAATATTTGTGAAACTAATTCACTCCCATTACTTCGATTTAGTCACTGAAAATAAAGCTTAAATACCGTAAATCTAACTACGGATAATCTCGAAAATTCGCCAAATCGGATTTATTAAACCATAGTCTGTCTATATGGTTTTATGTTCTCGTGTTGAGGTGAATAAGCCATTTTGGAAAAGTCCATTTTCTAACTTATTGCTTGGCTAAAATGGGGTAAAGCTTAATTGTTTTTTTCAAAAAAGTCATAAATGAAACATAAGGATGAAGTCTTATACTGATATCAGTTAAACAAGTGTATATGTAAGGTCAAAAGTCTACATACATCTCCAATATCTTTTTTATACAGTAGATATCTGACATCTGTAGAATTGGGTCCTTGAATGAACATATTATACCACATATCATTTTAAATACTTTTAGTCTACATACCAATGTACCGGCAAATCGCCTCAAAATAATCAGGATGGCAATAATCAAAAACGGAAATGGCAATCTGGCGCAAACATTTATTATGCCTATGTGAATCGGAAACATTAACATAAAAGTACAACACAACCGACTTTCGAACCAGACAAGCAAATTTAAGTTAGAGCCTCCCGATCGGAATACAGTTGGTGATTCGAAAATAAAAAATAATAATGAAATACTAATAGTAGAATATGATTCTCATTATAATGCATACTGGGAAATAATAAAAATATTGTTGTTCAACAAACAATTCATTAATTTTGAAGTTCGCCATTGGATGTTTGTAACGTAGCGAATGGAAATTAAGGAATAAAATTATAAATTTATATTTACTAGCAAGTAACATGTGATGTATTACTAAAAATGCAAATTATATTCGTTTTATGGTTTTTATAGTATTTCAATATTAAACTAAAAGTAATTTATTTGCATTGAAAATTTCACGTTTTTAAAACAAAAATTTTAATGTTAATGTCAAATTTAAGTTTTTTAACATAAAAATCTTTGATTTTTAATATAAAAAATTGAGATTCGTGATTCAAAACCTTCTGATTTTTGAAATAAAAAAAATTTCGCTTGGTTCGAAAATCCAAATTTAGGGTTTGAATACGCCAATTTTTGAACTAAAAAACAATCTTTAAATTCTTAAATGATTTTTAAAACAGAAGGAAAATGTTTATTAAATTAAATGCAATAAAAATCTTTTTGGCGAAAAATCTTGGCGCATTTCATTTGATTTTACGGAGTTTTTATTTAAATCTAATGCGCTTTTTTTCTTTCTGTGTACAATTGGCCCTATGCTGATAAACAGACTTTATTATATATGATTTTCTTCGATTTTTCATAGGGAAGAGAATGGTGTACGAGAAATTAGATTTTATTTACATTTTGTTAATGACAAACTCATTCGAAAACTGAAAACGGGAAAAAATCAACGAAAAGCTCATTTTTTTATAAAAAATTTTAATTTTTTAACCGTTCAATAGATCTTAAAATCTCAAGCGATATTTTGAAGAGAAGACATTAGACTATTGAAAAAAAATTACGGTCACTTTATTCAGTTAAAAAAGTATATTTATTTTGTCCATTGAAAATATTATTTATCTATTTTTTTTATAATTTTATATATATGCGATTTCAATATAAAATATAAAATGAAATTATCGCCACAAAAGTTAAATGTCAACTCATGACTGGAGTTCGTATTCACACCACACACAATTTCGTAGCACACTGGGTGGCAGCCAGTAACCAACTGAAACTACAACCGTCCTGACACAACTCATAAAACTATAGTTACGTGGTGGACATATAAATGCCGTAACTTTTGTAAACTGTATAATTGTAGAAAATAAACCACGTACACCAATTTTACTTTTGTATTAACCAAAACTTGGTATCAAATATTTATTATTCACAATTATATTTTAGTATTATAAATTTAGTTATATTTAATTATTAATCACCATCATAAATTAAGGCCGCGAAAACAATGTAAATTATTAGCATTAAACAATTGATCGAGTAAGAAAAATATTTTCACTGACTGATAAGTTGAAAATAAAAATGAGCGTCTTCTTTGAACGATTGTAAACGAGCGAATTAATTACCAAGTAGAAAACGAAGTAATTGGAGCGGATGAATAAAAAACGTCAAAAATGAATTATTCTGTTTTTTTTTTAGTGTTGCCACGTAATATAAATGAAAATGAATTATGCTTATGTTGTTCGTTGGTAAAAATAGGTGCGTTCTTTTATTGTGTTAAGTTCGCGTGTGAACTGGTCTGTAGCGATGAGTGAATGTAAAATGTGTGAATGAGTGTTTGAATGTATTGAATGTGAGTAATTAAACGAGTTGAATATTTCTTGTGAATAAGTGAATGATGAGTGAGTCGCTACAGGACTCCTCCGCGAGTGATTGCCCCTCCCTAGGGAATGATTGTACGATTGGAAGCTATACGGACGGTTTTATGAACCCGATGGCTTGGTGTTTGCTCAGCCGAACTAAGTATTCCGTAAGCTGGTTTAAGTCGATCGATTGAAATATTGGAATTTTTTCCATTAATCGATGCGATGAAATGTTTCCTAAGTCTGCGTATAACTTGATACGGACCTTCATAGGGAGGAGTTAATCCCGTGCGAACCTTGTCTGTTCTTATGAAAACAAAATCGCAGTTGCTGAGCGATTTCGGAACAAATACGTCATCTTGTTTGGATTGACGTGGTGCTTTAGGTATAAGGTTGCGCATGGTTTGTCGCAGTTGGTCGATGACTGTGTCGGTAGTTGGAATTGGTGAAGGAGGATTTTCTATAAAGAATTCACCGGGTAGTTTGATGGTTTGACCGTAAACTAATTCTGCCGGTGAGCACTTAAGATCTTCCTTCACTGTTGCTCGGATACCAAGTAGTATGATTGGTACTTCCGAACTCCAGTTTATCGTGTTGCCTCTGGTCATTAATGCTGCTTTGAGTTGCCGATGGAAGCGTTCGACCATGCCATTGGGTTGCGTATGATAAGCTGTTGTGCGTATCCGATGTGAGCCAAGGAGTTTTGTTAACTCGGTGAAAAGCTTGGACTCAAATTGCGTTCCTTGATCGGTTGTGATATTAAGGGGTACGCCGAATCGTGATACGTAGTTATTGACAAAAGTGGTGGCAATGGTTGTAGCAGACATATTGGTCATGCAGTATGCTTCAGGCCAGCGAGTGAAACGATCGACACAAGTGAGTAAGTATGAGTATCCATTAGATGGTGGAAGTGGTCCTACGATGTCTATATGGATATGCTCAAATCGACCAGGTGGAATTTGAAATTGTCCATGAGGTGATTTTGTGTGCCGTTGAACTTTGGCACGTTGGCAGGATAAACAAGACTGAGCCCATTGGTTTACGTCTTTGTTTATACTGGGCCAAAAGTAGCGAGCTGTGATCAATTTACGAGTTGCACGGACTCCAGGATGTGAAATGTTGTGTAATGTATTGAATACGGTGCGACGGAGTGAGTCTGCGATGTATGGGCGATTCTTCTCATCTGCGATTTCGCAAACTATTTCGAGGCCAGGTAGTTTGAAAAGCTTAAGTTCCATTGATGAACTATTGTGACATTCGGAACCAGAAAGTAAATTCTGAAGTTCTAGGTCTGCTTTTTGTGCGTTTGCAATTATTTGTAAGTCGATGTGTGTGTCGACTGCGGCCATTTCATTGTCGGTTGTTCGCGATAGTGTATCTGCGACAACGTTGTCGTGTCCGTGAACGTGCTGAATGTCCGTGGTAAATTGACTGATGTAATCGAGGTGGCGAGATTGCCTCGGATTACGTTCAGTTTTAGACTGAATTGCTCGTGTCAGAGGCTTGTGGTCGGTGTAAATGGTGAAATCCCGACCTTCGACAAAATATCGGAAATGTTTGACTGCCTGATAAATTGCGAGTAATTCCCGATCGAATGCGGAATACTTCTTTTCGGCATCCGAAAGTTTCTTGGAGAAGAATCCCAGTGGTTCCCAACACTCGTTATTGTACTGTTGTACGGGTAGCGATCCGGTGTTGTCACCGTGTTTAAACGCCGATAATCCCCACATGGTCTCCAATCTTGATCTTTTTTCTTCACCATGTGAAGTGGACAAGAGACGGGAGATGCAGACGGCCTACAAATCCCTAATTCCACCATATGCTGGAATTCTGTTTGAGCGGCTTTATGTCTCACTTGATCTAGCCGACGTGGTCTTGAAACGGGCAGATGGCCTGCTGTAACGATGTGATGAACCACGTTGTGTCTAACTGGTAAGTTGTAATTTAGCTCTGCTGTAAGTGATGAGAAATTCTTAAGCAGAGTGGCATAACCGTTGTTGACTGCATAATGGATCGGAGTTGGAGTGTTATCACGAACCATTGTGGCATTGATTGACAGCTTAGTCGCTGAATCAACCAGCCTTTTGTTCTTTAGGTCAACAAGGAGGCCAAACTTACACAGGAAATCGGCGCCAATAATCGGACGATTCACATCAGCTAAAATGAATGCATGAGTGAATTTTCTCTTAAGTCCGATGTCCACCTGAAGCAATTTTGTGCCGTAGGTGTGGATTGTGGTATTATTGGCAGCCGATAAGACTAGATCTGAGTCGCGTTTTGAGAATGAAAACGCTCCCTTGAAAAATTGAGCTGGAATAACCGAAAGGTCAGCGCCAGTGTCTATTAGAAATGTGAATTTATTGTGCTTGTCGTGTATGAAGAGACGACCTAATTTCTGGGTGTGGGATGTTGTCATCTCTACCCGTTGAGTGACTCGTTTTTTGAATGGGTGATGTCCACATCCATGCTGGATGCGGATGTTTTTTTGAAATTACATGTTGCTACACATTTTCGTGCCGCCGCCCCGAACCTCCAATGAAACCAGCATTTATCGTATTGGCGGGTGTTACTGGGGCTTCTCGAGTAGGAGCTGCGTCGGAACCCTGTTTGCGCCGAATTTTGTCGACCTCTTGAACGACTACGGTTTCTATTGTTGAACAATGAATTCAATCTTGACTCAATTTTCGTAAGTCGATCTTCGACTGTTGCGCTGTTTGAAGTGCTCGCAGTTGGCGGTCGATAGGAATCCGGACGGACGGCGGCTCTTGATTGTCTTGTAACCGCGGAAATATTCTGATTGCTGTTCATCGCGGCATACAATCTATCAGCTGTGGTAGCGAGTGTATCCAGGTCTTGCGTGTCAGGCTGTGCCAACAGTGCTATTCGGATTATCTCCGGCATCCGTCGCACCCATAACGATTTTATTACTTTATTTGTGAATTGTGTGCCAGCTAGATTTTTAATATGGCGGATTGCCTCTGATGGCCTTCTGTCTCCTAAATTTTGATTTGATAGGAGTGTTTCGAGCTTGGATTCATCTGAAGGCATCAGACGTGTGAGCAGGGCCGTTTTCAGAGATTCATACAAGTTCGCCTCCGGCGGGTCCGCTAAAATGTCGGACACTATTTCGCACGCCTGGGGAGAAAGTGCGGATAAAAGGCTTACAAATTTTTCTTTGTCCGTTTTTATGCTCGTAATTCTGAATTGTAGCTCCGCCATGTTAAACCATGTCTTTGCATTTTCCATCCAGAATTGCTGGAGTTTGATCGAACGAGAGATGGCCTCCGCCTCGTGTTTGATTGTTTGGGGAGTCATTTCCTCTTCGTTATCGGACATGGCAATTGATTTTTATTGAATTACGTTGTGATAATTTGTTATGACACTTCACTAACCCGAAACCGAATAATAGCGTTCAATATGTAAAAATACCCGAATGGAGTTTTATGGTAAATAAAGTAAAGAACAATTGAAGAATAAAAAATAGATTTAAATTAATAATGGAATGGTTACCATGTGCAAAGTTTAAGTGATAAGGGCACTTGTGGCCGACGAGATACCCCCGAATTACGGAACGAGCGTGTTACCTCGTATTGGGGGGCTCGTTAAAATGCTTATAATCTTTGAATAATAATGATAATAAAAATAAATGTTGCTTCAAACAAGACGTCGGCGTGAGGAATCGAACAAAACAGTAAGAAACAATTTATAGATTAATTCGAAATGTAACCGAATATGGTGGTGAAAAATTTACATGTGGTTTAACCGTTTACGAAAGGTAGCAAAAAATTTTTTAAATATAATTATCAAATGTAAATATGTATAGATATATAATAATAATTTAATATGTTTCAAGATCCAAAAAAAAAACTTTTCTTGTTTAATTATTATTGAAATTTAAGTTGAAAAGACTGTTGGTGCTGTCTGCTATGGTTGTTTTTGTTTCGTTGAAACTTGGTTCGTTAAAACTTGGTATCAAATATTTATTATTCACAATTATATTTTAGTATTATAAATTTAGTTATATTTCATTATTAATCACCATCATAAATTAAGGCCGCGAAAACAATGTAAATTATTAGCATTAAACAATTGATCGAGTAAGAAAAATATTTTCACTGACTGATAAGTTGAAAATAAAAATGAGCGTCTTCTTTGAACGATTGTAAACGAGCGAATTAATTACCAAGTAGAAAACGAAGTAATTGGAGCGGATGAATAAAAAACGTCAAAAATGAATTATTCTGTTTTTTTTTTAGTGTTGCCACGTAATATAAATGAAAATGAATTATGCTTATGTTGTTCGTTGGTAAAAATAGGTGCGTTCTTTTATTGTGTTAAGTTCGCGTGTGAACTGGTCTGTAGCGATGAGTGAATGTAAAATGTGTGAATGAGTGTTTGAATGTATTGAATGTGAGTAATTAAACGAGTTGAATATTTCTTGTGAATAAGTGAATGATGAGTGAGTCGCTACAAAACTTTGAATTGAAATATGGTTCAGATGAGGAGTTGATAATGTTGCTCGCTAGCTCAAAAGCGCAGTTCAATTTTCAGTTGTAAGGTTTTTTATAATAATACGTTTGATAGATCAGTTTTTTACCAATTGTCAGAGAGGTAACACCAGGGGGGGGGGGGGGCGAGTAGACAAAGAGAGAAGGTACGCAACAACTTCAACAACGATGTCAAGCAACATTTACTACGGTTAGTACAAATTTGGGTGACCGCTTGAGAACACGATGATGGAACGAAATCTCGCCCCTCCCACTGATACACCGAACAGTGTTAAATGATCGGAAAGTATCATAAAACGAATAAAATTGTTTCAGTCGGTCAAGATAATTTGAATGAACACCAAGTGGGTTTTATTTATTCATTAGTTTTATTCAATTGTTTTTGAATTTAATCATTTTTTAAATCCAAAAAATCAAATATTGATGTTTTTAGTGCAAGCAATGATAGATTGAAGATGTAGCGGCTGACTCATTCGTCCTCCGCTACACTGAATACATTGACGACAGAGGTAACCCAATCACCACTACAACGATTTGACACCACTCCACAAACGATAGAAAGGCAACCATATTGCAATTTTTTGTGTTAGGAAAACAAATTGAACATCAAAATATTGTTCATGTCTTTTGTATGAAGTGGTTTGTACCGGCACAATTTTTATTTTTATTATTACAGACTTTATCTAATATTTTATAAGCCAGTATTTTTTTTGTGAAAATTATGCCCAAAATAAAATATAAAGAGTAGGAAAATTCGTAATTTTTAGGTTAAACCTTCAGTTTTTGCTGTTTGACTTCTTTTGCTGTTAATTTTATATAAACTGCTTTTTGTTTTCTCTATAACACTCAAAAAAATCTGACATATTTTAGCTGTCAAATAATCGATCTATATAATATAAAACTGTGAATTTTTTCTAGCTGTGTACTGAAAAGTGAATACACCGAACGGTGTTAACTGAACAGAAAGTATTAACGATTATAATTGTGATGAACGTGGTTTATATTGCATTGGCAAATAACGATACGGAGGGAATGAAAGTTTTTTATTTATCATACAAAAAAACAGCATACATATGTAACGGTGGCAAGTGGTGGTGAAGCAATTCAGGATTATTAATGTCCTAAAAGCAGGTAAGCTTATTTGTGGCGTTTTACTGTATCATTTTAATAATGATAACTTTTTATAACTTCTTGGTTATAGGAGTTAAATTTTTAAATATTAATACATATTAGGAAATATACGTTGTATCTTTGTGATGAAAGAAATGTATAGAGCTCAATCAAGACACTATCCAAAGTATATTGGGAGATTGTTGGCTGACTTATGATCGGTTTTTCATAATCCGTGTAACGGAAAAAAATGGTAATTTTCGTGTTTGCAATTTTTCTTCTAAGCTTTTTATTTGTTTAACAAAATTTTATTACTAGAAATAATATTACCATTCTGTATCCACGCAAACAGAACAGAACAGAACAGAATTGAAACAGGTTAGGTTCCGATTGTTTTATCGGATCAATTAAAAAAAACTGAAACCAGAGGTTATCGTTTTACAAGCTGAAAGTTTATCGTGTTATTTATTTTAAGCTTACGCTTCTTAAATTTGTAATTCTACCATCCTGTTTGAAAGAATTGCAAAAATACCTAGAACAGCACGCCGATAGTAGACGTATTTTATAAATATATACACCCCAAAATGCATTGCGGGCAAAATTAATAAATATTTTGGTCAGACATTTGATACAAATTCATGGAACATATCCGTTGAGTGAAAACAAAATTTTGTGGGCTAAAGCAACTGCTATGATTTTTCCTATGCTATGTGAAGATCATAATTCGGCTAATTTCATCATGTTAATTTTAGAGTATATTTTACAATGCAGCAAACAGGGGTGACTTCTTCGCATTTAGATTACGTACTATTAACCGATCCCTAAACAACAGTTCAAGAATGCTAAGAAAAGTCGATGATGGTGTAATAGAAGAAAATCAGGAAATTAATACGGAAAAAATATAAAGGGCTGAAACTTCACGAGGTGATCAGAACTTCGGCCTTTGGTATCTTCAATGGAGATAGTATTCACATGTGTCATAAAGTTGGTGTGACAATTTTGACAGTGCATATTGATTTCTATTTTAACCAACATATATTTACTTATACAACAATAGCCAAACAGCTCAAAAGCTTCAGTAAAATGAGTACAAGCAGCCAATTTACCACGAAAAATCGTATTCTAGAACTTTATATCGAAAGTAGTTTACAAAATTATACTGATATTTCTAACCGTATAACTGGCCATATTCTAGAACTTTATCCAAAAATCATTTTTAGAATCCCATTTCCAACACACATGTCAAATTTCATAATAATCGATTGATAAATATAGGCAAGTTCTATCAAATAAACAATTTGTTATCTACCCCAACTCAACTTCAACTCAACCCGCCAATTGACCCCTAACTTAGTCATCAAATCAATTCCAAATTCAATGCCCAATTCAATAATCAAACCAGCATATATGTATAAAAAAATCGTAAATATTTATAAAAGCAGGTATTTTGGGCCAATTCGTATGGCAGGTAACCCACCCCCTTGACGTACAGTCTCCAAAAGCTTTTCAAATCTCCGCCTTGACCATAGAAACAGATTGGCGAAAAAAAATCCAAATCGGACAAGCCGTTCACGAGATACCATGGGTCCCAGACACACAGGCAGACGGACGGACATTTTTTTTTTTTTTGCATTTTCGGATTCAGGGACTTTCAAAACGTCGAGAAAAGTGGTTTTGGACCAATCAAATTTTTGCTCATTTTTGACAGGATTTCAATACTTTGGTCTTTTTAGACCGAAGTAAATTTGGAACTGTTATAAAATTGAATTTTAGATACTCCTAGTCTGATATCTGGTAAGTATTTTTATTTGTTCCATTTTGCGATACATAATTAAATTTACTTAATTTGATCGTTAGTATCGTACCAACAATTCTTTAAAGTTTCGATGGGTTGCCCCGTCATTACCAAGAACTCCCCGAAACGTAACAAGATTGTTAGTAAAGATAAAACCAAATTAAATCAATTTTATTATTAAGTACTATATTACGTTAATATGTAATTTTATTTTTTATTAATTTTTAAAATAGTTTGACGTTATAGATTTTTATAAAGAAAATGCATTTACATACATTTTATTATTCATTCCCTCAGGTATTCTTTGAGTTTGAATTAAAATATCCGTGCAAATCTACCGACTTTCTAGAAAACTGGCCGCAAATCAAAACAAATATATTTGAAATTGTATCAAAGCTGCTTTTAATTGTATCAAAGCTTTTGAGAACAGTTGGCCGACGTAAAAGAGAAAATTCATAGAAAAATTCAACAACCATCCTGATTGCCTTTAGAAAGGTATGTCAATGGTGTTGTACCTGCGACCGTGCGGATAGGGTTTTCGTTCTGATGTTTTTTTAAAATAAAAAGCCAATGTCCATAACCAACGATATAAAATTTTTTTATTAAGACAAAATATCTGGTTGAGCTCTTGCAGAAGAATGGTCGAGAATTTCTTTTATATTTTTATTATCGATCATTTTTCTGATGATCAAGAGCGGAGAAAACAAATTAGGGTTTTATTTTGTATTTACATAATATGTATTGTACATAGATACAAAAAAAATAATTATTAATGAGAGAATATTATAATATTATATAATGCAAGTATGTAATAAAAATATAAAAGTATAAAGTAATAAATTAAGTATATAATGTATAACAATTATAATTCAATAATATCTAAATATGTATTATATAATGCAAAAGTACAGGGGTGGATTATAACAATGGGAAATATTAAGTAAGTGTACTAGAACTCACATTTTTCTTTTCAGACCGGTAATACATTTACAGTTAATGATTGCAGCTCTAAGCATTCAGTACTTCTAGGAACGGGAACAACCAAAAAGTGAATTCACTCGTATTGCGTTTTTCTGAATATAGAATCTTTTTTATAGAAAGGGAAATCTAAGAACATTGTTTTAAAATGCTTCAATAACATACTGAAGTAATATTTTTCAACAAAATAAAATATATAATAGACAATTCAGATTTATACACTCTTTCATCTAAAACTTGCGATTACCTTTATGAAAGCTCTAGTGGTTTAGCAAAACATTTTATAAGAGCAAGCATATTTAAAATGTAATATCGACCAATTTAATTATTCAACTTCAGAAGATTTAATTTTTCCAAATAATATTAATCAAGTTATGCTCAGTAATGAATTGCAAGGTAACTATAGTTCAGTTGAAGAAAAGTTTTGTGAAAACCTCTTCAAATTAAATCCAACATATATAAAAACAATAATGCAATTTTAGAAGAAGTGACACAATTGACAAAAACCATAGAAATTAACATTAGAAAAAAACTAAGTTTATTTAGAAAACTAATTAAATTTTTTAATTCAAGCCCTTTGAATTCGTATAAAACGACGTACAGAAGAAGAAAAATAATTTACAAAATTCTTCCTAAACCAAAAGAAATTGCTATTAGTATAAGACATGATCACAGATGGATTCACAAGAAAAAGTAATTTTTACTGCCAGCAATCAGTTACAAATACTTTTAATTATGTATCCGTTATTGGAACACTTACTTTTCTGTGTCAAAACCCGATTTTTCTTAGCAAAATTTTAAATTCACAACAAAATAGCTATGAATTTTACTACACCAACAGAAATTATTTCAAGCGAAATTAAATATTTTCAAGCAAAGATCCAACTTTTCACTTGAAACTATATGTGGATGAATTTGAAACTGTCAATCCCTTAGGATCAAAAACCGGGATCTACAAAATGTGTGCATTTTATTTTACGGTATTAAACTTAGAACATAATTGTAATAGCCAGATGCGAAATATTCATTTAGTAGCTCTATGCCATTTTTCGGATATAAAAAAATTCAGCTACGATCCTATCCTTGAACAAAGTTTGAAGGACACATGTGATCTTGAAAATAATGGTATATTAGTTAAAACTAATGAAAGAAGTGTTACTTACAATTTGTTCCCTTTCGCACGACAATCAAAGCGTGAATTCTGTTTGTGATTTAATGAACCCTTTAAGTCTAACTATTTTTGTGGCTTCTATGAAATTCACTCAAATTTATTTCAAACTGACTTTAATAAGATTGAAGTCTTTTAAGGAAAAAGAAACCCATTTAGTTAACGTTCAGAATAATGAGCATGGATGTATGTTTATTTAATAAGCTAAGTTTTTTCAATACATTTGAAAGTTTAAGTGTTGACATCATGCACGACAAAAAAAATAAAACTCGTTTTAATTTATTTAACGAAAGAGAGAAAGCTATTGTATATAATTGAATTCAATACAAGATTTAAAAAATTTAATTTTGGGTTTCTTAACAAATCAAATATTCCTTCCCTAATTAATATAGACAGTACAAATTTACGGCAAAAAGCTTCTCCGTCTTGGTGATTGCTACGCTTTTCTCCACTTCAAAATTTCAATATAAACCTAATACCCAAACGCCACATTATGGTATTTATAAGAAATGGGTGTTTTGACTAATTTATGACTATGCGGATCATTGAATCGAAGAATTCAAAATTAATAGAAATGGGTTTCGCATAATTTTAAAAATATTTGTAAAATATTGGCTGAAAAACACCAATAGCAAAATTACGTAGATTATGTTAATAAGAACTAAACTTCTACACTTGAATGTACCTAATGTTAAAGAAACAATAAGCTATGGTTCGATATCGAGTCAATATTTTAATACACCCGACGACGGATGTGAAGTTAGCCCGAAAAAAAGCATTTTCATCCCGAAAAATTATTGTGTCCACGCTAAATTTAATATAAAAAGCCTTTTAGCACGAAAAATCATAGAAAATTAAGTTAAATTACACTTCATCCCGAAGCAAAATATTTATAAGAAACAAACTTTTTAGTCATGATTATTGCAGGTATTCATATTTTACAATCTGATACAAATAAATGCCTTTCAGCCTGAAAATAATAAAAAACACTCTCAAAACCAGTACAACCCGAAAAAAAATTAGATTTATTTCTGAAAGCATTTACTATTTTTCGTTTTTCTTCGAGAAACATCTGAATCAATAAAAGTTCTTTAATCAATTTGTCATAAATTATAAGTTACATGTTATGCGATCTTATAACACAGAAAGACACTGAAAAACAAAAGAGATTATGGATATTGGAACATTTCTGGGCCAAGATTCAATCAAATATTTTTATTCAAAATGCTCATTATTTCTACTATTGTATCTCTATTCACAGAGATTGCTAGCCATATTGGTGTACAACACTAAGTTAGTATGCATATTGCCAAATTAAAACGTTAAGCCCATTACCATCCGATGGGGATCAAGAACATTTCTGGCCCAAGATTCAATCAAATATTTTTATTCAAAATGCTCATATTTCTACTATTGTATCTCTATTCACAGAGATTGCTAGCCATATTGGTGTACAACACTAGGTTAGTATGCACATTGCCAAATTAAAACATTAAGCCCATTACCATACGATGGGGATCAAGAACATTTCTGGCCCAAGATTCAATCAAATATTTTTATTCAAAATGCTCATTATTTCTACTATTGTATCTCTATTCACAGAGATTGCTAGCCATATTGGTGTACAACACTAAGTTAGTATGCATATTGCCAAATTAAAACGTTAAGCCCATTACCATACGATGGGGATCAAGAACATTTCTGGCCCAAGATTCAATCAAATATTTTTATTCAAAATGCTCATTATTTCTACTATTGTATCTCTATTCACAGAGATTGCTAGCCATATTGGTGTACAGCACTAGGTTAGTATGCATATTGCCAAATTAAAACATTAAGCCCATTACCATACGATGGGGATCAGGAACATTTCTGGCCCAAGATTCAATCAAATATTTTTATTCAAAATGCTCATTATTTCTACTATTGTATCTCTATTCACAGAGATTGCTAGCCATATTGGTGTACAACACTAAGTTAGTATGCATATTGCCAAATTAAAACGTTAAGCCCATTACCATCCGATGGGGATCAAGAACATTTCTGGCCCAAGATTCAATCAAATATTTTTATTCAAAATGCTCATTATTTCTACTATTGTATCTCTATTCACAGAGATTGCTAGCCATATTGGTGTACAACACTAAGTTAGTATGCATATTGCCAAATTAAAACGTTAAGCCCATTACCATACGATGGGGATCAAGAACATTTCTGGCCCAAGATTCAATCAAATATTTTTATTCAAAATGCTCATTATTTCTACTATTGTATCTCTATTCACAGAGATTGCTAGCCATATTGGTGTACAACACTAAGTTAGTATGCATATTGCCAAATTAAAACGTTAAGCCCATTACCATACGATGGGGATCAAGAACATTTCTGGCCCAAGATTCAATCAAATATTTTTATTCAAAATGCTCATTATTTCTACTATTGTATCTCTATTCACAGAGATTGCTAGCCATATTGGTGTACAACACTAAGTTAGTATGCATATTGCCAAATTAAAACGTTAAGCCCATTACCATACGATGGGGATCAAGAACATTTCTGGCCCAAGATTCAATCAAATATTTTTATTCAAAATGCTCATTATTTCTACTATTGTATCTCTATTCACAGAGATTGCTAGCCATATTGGTGTACAACACTAGGTTAGTATGCATATTGCCAAATTAAAACATTAAGCCCATTACCATACAATGGGGATCAGGAACATTTCTGGCCCAAGATTCAATCAAATATTTTTATTCAAAATGCTCATTATTTCTACTATTGTATCTCTATTCACAGAGATTGCTAGCCATATTGGTGTACAACACTAGGTTAGTATGCATATTGCCAAATTAAAACATTAAGCCCATTACCATACAATGGGGATCAGGAACATTTCTGGCCCAAGATTCAATCAAATATTTTTATTCAAAATGCTCATTATTTCTACTATTGTATCTCTATTCACAGAGATTGCTAGCCATATTGGTGTACAACACTAGGTTAGTATGCACATTGCCAAATTAAAACATTAAGCCCATTACCATACGATGGGGATCAGGAACATTTCTGGCCCAAGATTCAATCAAATATTTTTATTCAAAATGCTCATTATTTCTACTATTGTATCTCTATTCACAGAGATTGCTAGCCATATTGGTATACAACACTAGGTTAGTATGCATATTGCCAAATTAAAACATTAAGCCCATTACCATACGATGGGGATCAGGAACATTTCTGGCCCAAGATTCAATCAAATATTTTTATTCAAAATGCTCATTATTTCTACTATTGTATCTCTATTCACAGAGATTGCTAGCCATATTGGTGTACAACACTAGGTTAGTATGCATATTGCCAAATTAAAACATTAAGCCCATTACCATACGATGGGGATCAGGAACATTTCTGGCCCAAGATTCAATCAAATATTTTTATTCAAAATGCTCATTATTTCTACTATTGTATCTCTATTCACAGAGATTGCTAGCCATATTGGTGTACAACACTAGGTTAGTATGCATATTGCCAAATTAAAACATTAAGCCCATTACCATACGATGGGGATCAGGAACATTTCTGGCCCAAGATTCAATCAAATATTTTTATTCAAAATGCTCATTATTTCTACTATTGTATCTCTATTCACAGAGATTGCTAGCCATATTGGTGTACAACACTAGGTTAGTATGCACATTGCCAAATTAAAACATTAAGCCCATTACCATACGATGGGGATCAGGAACATTTCTGGCCCAAGATTCAATCAAATATTTTTATTCAAAATGCTCATTATTTCTACTATTGTATCTCTATTCACAGAGATTGCTAGCCATATTGGTGTACAACACTAGGTTAGTATGCATATTGCCAAATTAAAACATTAAGCCCATTACCATACAATGGGGATCAGGAACATTTCTGGCCCAAGATTCAATCAAATATTTTTATTCAAAATGCTCATTATTTCTACTATTGTATCTCTATTCACAGAGATTGCTAGCCATATTGGTGTACAACACTAGGTTAGTATGCACATTGCCAAATTAAAACATTAAGCCCATTACCATACGATGGGGATCAGGAACATTTCTGGCCCAAGATTCAATCAAATATTTTTATTCAAAATGCTCATTATTTCTACTATTGTATCTCTATTCACAGAGATTGCTAGCCATATTGGTATACAACACTAGGTTAGTATGCATATTGCCAAATTAAAACATTAAGCCCATTACCATACGATGGGGATCAGGAACATTTCTGGCCCAAGATTCAATCAAATATTTTTATTCAAAATGCTCATTATTTCTACTATTGTATCTCTATTCACAGAGATTGCTAGCCATATTGGTGTACAACACTAGGTTAGTATGCATATTGCCAAATTAAAACATTAAGCCCATTACCATACGATGGGGATCAGGAACATTTCTGGCCCAAGATTCAATCAAATATTTTTATTCAAAATGCTCATTATTTCTACTATTGTATCTCTATTCACAGAGATTGCTAGCCATATTGGTATACAACACTAGGTTAGTATGCATATTGCCAAATTAAAACATTAAGCCCATTACCATACGATGGGGATCAGGAACATTTCTGGCCCAAGATTCAATCAAATATTTTTATTCAAAATGCTCATTATTTCTACTATTGTATCTCTATTCACAGAGATTGCTAGCCATATTGGTGTACAACACTAGGTTAGTATGCATATTGCCAAATTAAAACATTAAGCCCATTACCATACGATGGGGATCAGGAACATTTCTGGCCCAAGATTCAATCAAATATTTTTATTCAAAATGCTCATTATTTCTACTATTGTATCTCTATTCACAGAGATTGCTAGCCATATTGGTGTACAACACTAGGTTAGTATGCATATTGCCAAATTAAAACATTAAGCCCATTACCATACGATGGGGATCAGGAACATTTCTGGCCCAAGATTCAATCAAATATTTTTATTCAAAATGCTCATTATTTCTACTATTGTATCTCTATTCACAGAGATTGCTAGCCATATTGGTGTACAACACTAGGTTAGTATGCACATTGCCAAATTAAAACATTAAGCCCATTACCATACGATGGGGATCAGGAACATTTCTGGCCCAAGATTCAATCAAATATTTTTATTCAAAATGCTCATTATTTCTACTATTGTATCTCTATTCACAGAGATTGCTAGCCATATTGGTGTACAACACTAGGTTAGTATGCATATTGCCAAATTAAAACATTAAGCCCATTACCATACAATGGGGATCAGGAACATTTCTGGCCCAAGATTCAATCAAATATTTTTATTCAAAATGCTCATTATTTCTACTATTGTATCTCTATTCACAGAGATTGCTAGCCATATTGGTGTACAACACTAGGTTAGTATGCACATTGCCAAATTAAAACATTAAGCCCATTACCATACGATGGGGATCAGGAACATTTCTGGCCCAAGATTCAATCAAATATTTTTATTCAAAATGCTCATTATTTCTACTATTGTATCTCTATTCACAGAGATTGCTAGCCATATTGGTATACAACACTAGGTTAGTATGCATATTGCCAAATTAAAACATTAAGCCCATTACCATACGATGGGGATCAGGAACATTTCTGGCCCAAGATTCAATCAAATATTTTTATTCAAAATGCTCATTATTTCTACTATTGTATCTCTATTCACAGAGATTGCTAGCCATATTGGTGTACAACACTAGGTTAGTATGCATATTGCCAAATTAAAACATTAAGCCCATTACCATACGATGGGGATCAGGAACATTTCTGGCCCAAGATTCAATCAAATATTTTTATTCAAAATGCTCATTATTTCTACTATTCACAGAGATTGCTAGCCATATTGGTGTACAACACTAGGTTAGTATGCATATTGCCAAATTAAAACATTAAGCCCATTACCATACGATGGGGATCAGGAACATTTCTGGCCCAAGATTCAATCAAATATTTTTATTCAAAATGCTCATTATTTCTACTATTGTATCTCTATTCACAGAGATTGCTAGCCATATTGGTGTACAACACTAGGTTAGTATGCACATTGCCAAATTAAAACATAAGGCCGATTACCATACGATGGGGATCAGGAACATTTCTGGCCCAAGATTCAATCAAATATTTTTATTCAAAATGCTCATTATTTCTACTATTGTATCTCTATTCACAGAGATTGCTAGCCATATTGGTGTACAACACTAGGTTAGTATGCACATTGCCAAATTAAAACATTAAGCCCATTACCATACGATGGGGATCAGGAACATTTCTGGCCCAAGATTCAATCAAATATTTTTATTCAAAATGCTCATTATTTCTACTATTGTATCTCTATTCACAGAGATTGCTAGCCATATTGGTGTACAACACTAGGTTAGTATGCATATTGCCAAATTAAAACATTAAGCCCATTACCATACGATGGGGATCAGGAACATTTCTGGCCCAAGATTCAATCAAATATTTTTATTCAAAATGCTCATTATTTCTACTATTGTATCTCTATTCACAGAGATTGCTAGCCATATTGGTGTACAACACTAGGTTAGTATGCATATTGCCAAATTAAAACATTAAGCCCATTACCATACGATGGGGATCAGGAACATTTCTGGCCCAAGATTCAATCAAATATTTTTATTCAAAATGCTCATTATTTCTACTATTGTATCTCTATTCACAGAGATTGCTAGCCATATTGGTGTACAACACTAGGTTAGTATGCACATTGCCAAATTAAAACATAAGGCCGATTACCATACGATGGGGATCAGGAACATTTCTGGCCCAAGATTCAATCAAATATTTTTATTCAAAATGCTCATTATTTCTACTATTGTATCTCTATTCACAGAGATTGCTAGCCATATTGGTGTACAACACTAGGTTAGTATGCACATTGCCAAATTAAAACATTAAGCCCATTACCATACGATGGGGATCAGGAACATTTCTGGCCCAAGATTCAATCAAATATTTTTATTCAAAATGCTCATTATTTCTACTATTGTATCTCTATTCACAGAGATTGCTAGCCATATTGGTGTACAACACTAGGTTAGTATGCATATTGCCAAATTAAAACATTAAGCCCATTACCATACGATGGGGATCAGGAACATTTCTGGCCCAAGATTCAATCAAATATTTTTATTCAAAATGCTCATTATTTCTACTATTGTATCTCTATTCACAGAGATTGCTAGCCATATTGGTGTACAACACTAGGTTAGTATGCATATTGCCAAATTAAAACATTAAGCCCATTACCATACGATGGGGATCAGGAACATTTCTGGCCCAAGATTCAATCAAATATTTTTATTCAAAATGCTCATTATTTCTATATTATTTCTATACTATTTTTCTCATTATTTCTATAGTATGTCTGGTTTCCAATTCCATTCACGTTTTAAGAACTTGTCTTCCGTTGGCTTCAGTGGCGTAGAGGTTCAAATGCTGAGCAATGGAGTAAATTTTGCTCCTGTGCCAAATACAATCGGCGTTCAGTCATTTGAAAGTCTCGCTATAGATGCCGAAACTGCCTTATCCGGCCAGTCAACCCAACTGAAAGCAATATGTGCGTTACAAATTAAGAAAGGCTTGAGTAACGCTTCCTCCTCTATCTCCTCTCATTCTTCTGTTTTTTCTTCTAATAATAACCTTAAAGTGATTGGTACGATTAAGAAAAAGTTACGTGATCATGACCTGATAGCCTGTAAAGCGGATAAAGGCAATACGATCACTGTTCTCACAAGAATCGATTATTACAATAAAATTTCTGATTTCATTACAGAAAGCAACGCATTAGAGCTCAATAGAGATCCTACTAGGTCATTTAAGACTTTGGTCAGTAAGTGTATCAACCAATGCCCAAAGGTCTTTGATGGCACTGGTTGGAGGTACACGGTTATGAATCCATCTGCCCCAATTCTTTATGGTTTACCTAAAATCCATAAAGAAGGCATTCCAATTAGACCAATAGTAGCGTATTGCAATGCACCTGCCTACAAGCTATGTAAGGGTTTCATAAACTTTTTCAACAGTCATACCAATTTCGTTTCGGCTTTCTCGGTTAAGAACTCGGTAGAATTGATTAGCAAAATTCAAGATGTTGATATTCCACTACACTCAAAATTAGTTTCGTTTGACGTTGCTAGTCTTTTCACTTCTATTCCAATTAACATTTTGTCTCAAATAGTTTATACTTACTTAGATAGGGATGTTGCAGATGGAAGCCTTCGGAATGAACTGAAGCTGATATTTGAAACTTGTATTAAACAAAATTATTTTTGCTTTGATAATAAGTATTTCAGATTTACTGATGGTCTACCGATGGGCTCCCCTCTGTCACCTTTGTTAGCAGAAATTTTCATGAATTTCTTCGAACAAACGATTGTATCAAGCAATAATCCTTATTTCCGTCATATGATCTTTTGGTACAGATATGTTGATGACATACTATGTCTATGGAATGGAACTGATAGGCTATTAACCTCTTTTCTCACTTGGTTAAATTCTCAATATCCCACCATTAATTTTACGGTAGAAAAAGAAGAAAACAAATCTATTAACTTTCTAGATATAACAATAACCAGAATTAATTCTTCATTAGAGTTCAAAATTTATAGAAAACCCACGTATACAGACGCCATTATACCTAACTCGTCAAACCATCCCCATAATATTAAAATGTCAGCTTTCCACTCATTCTTAGATAGATTAATAAACATTCCTTTGACCATATCCAATTATAACAAAGAGCTTAATATAATTTTAGAAATAGCAGCGAATAACGGTTATGCAGCTAAGACTATATTAAAGCTATTAAACAGAAAACTGAAACATAAAGCTTTAGCTAACATTTGTCCACCTGATAGCCCAATGCCGAAAAATTGGCGCCGCTTAGAGTATATAGGAAAAACTAGTCAACGGATTAGTAACATCGTGACACAATATACAGATATTAGCTTTGCTTTTTATAACAATAATACAATTAAGAAAATGATTTTTAACAACAAACCAAGAATTGATCGCCTTTTCAAATCTGGCGTTTATAAGATCAATTGCAATGATTGTAGTTCCTCTTATATCGGACAGACTGGGCGTAATTTTGAAGTTAGAGTTAAAGAACATTTATCTGGTAGCCATGAATCATCCCTTTATAATCATTTAACGTTAGAAAATCACACATCCAGTTTAAACAATTTAGAAATATTGCATGTACAACCAAAAAGCAGACGTTTAGACAACTTAGAATCTTACGAAATCCGAAAAGCTATATTTCTTAACCAAAATATCCTCAACGAACAGAGAGAAATCCGTTTCTCACCAATTACCGACCCCGCATTGTTTTATTCACATACTCATTCCATACCATAAAATTACTAATTCGTCGGGTTATAAAAAATAAAAATAAAATATAAAAAAAAATCAACATCTGGAATTTTGTTATTCGACCGTTGACTAATCAATAATCATATACCTGTGTTTAACTCACCCTCTTTTAATTTTTATTTTTTAATGTTTATTGCTCTCACCAATTTTACCTGTGTTTAACTCACCCCTTTTTTAATTTTTAATTTTTATTTTTTACCACTCCCACATTTTTTTATTGGTATATTTTGGTTTCACTTTTTGCTTTTTCCAACTATATATATATATCTAACTACATTTTTATTTTTACAGTTTAGTAGATACTCCTGATGATGGCCTAATAAGCCGAAATCGATCGAGTGATTTTTTAAACCTTTTGTAATTTTGCGAAATATTTAACAAGTGTTTTTAAAAAATTTTAAAAATGTGTGTAATATTGTACGTTTTGTTACCTTACTAATCGTGTCAGTGGATGAATATCTGTACTGTAATGTATCATCTGTTGCAATCCATTGTAAACCTAATATCTTGGTAACCGGATTATCTTTATCTAAATCTCGAAGCACAATTTCTTGATGCTCATCAGGAATACGTGATAGCAGTTCAAGTGAATTTGACTTCCACTTCCGTAGACGAAGACCGTAAACTTCAAGAGTATTGATCAGATTTTCGTATTTGTAAATTGCATCTTTAATACAATCTGCTCCACTAAGTAGATCATCTACATAAAAATTCTCTTCTATTATCTTTGAAATTTCCGGCTGTTTATTTTTGCAGTCAATAGCAATTTGCTTTAAAGCTCTTGTTGCTTGATACGGCGCGCATGAGAGCCCGTATGTTACTGTTTTTAGTTTATAATGGTGTATGGGTCCACCTTCCGATTCACGCCATAAAATCCTTTGGAAATTTGTATCACTCGGCTGAATTAGCATCTGGCGGTACATCTTCTGGATATCCGAAGAGAATGCAATTAGATGAAGTCGAAATTTCAACAATATATCTATCATGTTTGGTTGGATGACTGGACCGACCATTAGCGTATCATTTAGTGCAATGTCGTTTGAACTACGCGCCGAACCATCAAAAACAACCCTGGTTTTCGTTGTTGTTGACTCTTTGATCACCGCGTGATGTGGCAAATAAAAACAAGAAGATGAGTTGATATGGATATCATTTGGTTTGATTTTCTCCATGTGGCCAAGAGATTCATATTCCCGCATGAATGCCACATAATCAGTGTGTAACTATTTATTTCTTTTGAATCTTCGTTCCATTGCATAAAGTCGTGTAGTTGATTGCTGCTGAGAATTACCCAATATAGAAGAATCACTTTTAAATGGTAATCTTAGCACAAAACGACCAGTGTGATCACGATCATACGTCCTGAGGAAATGTTTTTCACATTCGATTTCATTTGTTGACATTGTAGTTTTCCGTGAGGGGATTTCTTCAATTTCCCAGAATTTACGCAATAAATTTGACAAATCTAATTGACCGGTACAACTTGTTATATTTTGATTTTGGTTAACTTCAATATTCGGTATTTGTCCAGCTATTACATAGCCAAACACTGTGTTATGTGCACAAAGTTTGCAGTTGTTGTCGAAGACTCCTCCGTTTTGTATTAGTTCAAAAAACTTTGGTGCTCCAATAATGACGTCAATTGGTCCGGGAATGTTAAACTGCGGATCTGCCAACGTTATATTTTTCAAGTACCCCAAATTTTCAACTGAAAAAGATAATGATGGCATTGTGGATGTTAATCTGGGTAGAATAAGTGCCGACGATTCACATATAATGGTATCATTAAACCGATTTGCCAACTGGAGGTGGACCATACCATTTGTAGTTCCAGCTCCCGATGACGCTATTCCGTCTATTGGTATTCGAACACTGACCCTTTTTAATTGAAGTCGTTGGACACATGCTTTGGAAATGAAATCTGTTTGGGAGCCCGAATCCAATAAAGCCCTGCACATTTGCAAGGTACCGAAACGATCTTTCACTTGGATTAGTGCAATAGGTAGAATAGCGCTACATTGATTGATAATCATATTCATTGGATCCGAAGACACCGCCGATAAAACAGCACTTGAAATATTTGGTTGTTGAGAGTTGATTGGCAATATTGATTTAAACGTATTGTTTGTTGATGATTCTCCTTTTTCAAGAATGCTGGTTTCATTTCTTTGGACTTGCTTAGCCATGGCAGGTAATACTTCATTAGCGTTCCTCCGGTTTAATTCATAATCTTGTTTATTTGTAAGACTGTTATAACAATTATCACCATTCGCATTAACATTTGCCACTGATGCACTAACGGCCTTACTTGAATTATTTCCATAATTGTTAGAATAATGTAGAAGACTGTGATGCTTTCCATCCAGGCCGTTTTTTTGACATATGAAACATTTTCGTTGATTTTGACAGGTTCTGGCAGTATGGCCTTGCCTTAAACACCAAATGCATAAATTATTGTTGTAAACGAATTGTTTGCGTTGAACTGCCGTAAGTGATTTAAACTCCACACACTCATGAATTCTGTGAGATCCGTTACATTTAACACATGTATCACTTGCAGTAGAAACGTGGGTTTTGATAGAAGTGGATGCTTGTCTAGTGTTTGATGTTGACTGATTTATGGCAACCGAATTTTCAAAGGCATCACATCTATTTTCTAAAAACTGTATGAAGGTTTTCCATGATGGCAAATCCTTTGTATCAGTAAATTTCCTTGTCCATGCATCACGAGTGTCATTGTCTAGCTTCTGCAGCACGATGTAAATTAAAAAAATGATCTCTGCTTTCCGCATCTTCCCCAAGTGCCTGTAAACCACGAATGCTTTCATCTACTGAATCGGTAATAGCCCGTAAGTGGATTGAATTTGCTTTCTGCATTGCCCGAACATTGCAAAATTCATGTATGTATGAGTAAATAATATAACGTTTCCGATCATACCGATTTAATACCTTTTCCCACGCTTCTGAATAGTTTGCATCGGTAACCCGTGTATTTTTTAAAGTAGTAGCTGCTGCACCTTTTAATAAATTCTTAAGATGTTGTAATTTTTGTGCATCAGATAATTGTGTGTTATGAATTGCGGCCATGTACATATCTTTAAAAGTAGGCCATTCTTTATAATTACCATAAAACGGATCTAACTTCAGTTTAGGCAAATGAATATCATGTGTATGTTTGTTGAATTCCGAAACTTCTTCGATAAATGATTTTTGTTGCTCCGCAAGCGCTTCTATTGATGATAAATCTGCAACCTTGGTTCTAAATTCCTTCAATTTTCGTTCCTCAAACCGTAATTTTGATTTAATATTGAAGTAGTCAGTTTCAAATTTTTCTATTGATGTGTTAAACTCAACAAAAGTTGACATTTCGTCTTCGATTTCATGAAATTCTGACCATAATTCGTCTAATTTTTCAATACGCGTTTGAATATCATCGACCGTAGTTCCCTCATCTAACACCATGTTTGAAATTCTTGTTAATGATCCCTTGACTCTCGCCCGCTTATTATTTAACACTTGGTAGTTATTAGCCATTTTAAACACTTATATTTGTATCACTTGTTACTGGACCACCTATTATTATTTGACGTAAACGATGGTCGCTTGTATTGTACCAAACAAAAATTCAGAAAATTATTGTAACACCCAACAACTGTTGCAACTGTTCAATTTTCTCACTAAAATGCACTTCGAAAGTTCTAGCAACTTTTTATGATTTTTGATAACTGCAATATCACGACAAATTGTAAGCCGTTATAATCAGCTGATTTGATATTTAACAAACACTGATTCACTTATTGATGTGTCACCCGTTAATAATTGACTTTCGATGATGGCCGATTATTTGTATTCAATTGAAACCTTATTTAAAGGCACTCACTCATTTGAAAATTGTATTTTCTCGATACAGCCATACACATAAATCAATATAATGCATTAAAATATTATAACAATAAAATAAATGTAAAACAAAATGTTTTATATTTTACGTAGAATGTCACTTCGTTTGTAATAAATACAATCGAACAAAATGTCTTCCGACTTTCAAGCACGTTTTTTTTTTTATAATGAATTAAAATTTTTTCACTTAGAATATTCACGTATAATTGTACTTTTAAAAATTTGAGTTTACCAACAATATTAACACAAACGTAATTTAATTAAATCCGACTCGAAGGACCATGATTAATTGCCGTATTTATTTTTTGCACTGTAAGGCTGCCGATTGCCTTTTGTGTTAATGTATTGTTGGTATTTTCACTTAACCACAATTAAACAGCCTTGTTTAATACTACTGTTAATAATAACACATTTATTTTTTATAACAATTAATTAATTAATAATTTTACAAATAATTTAACCGAACCGATAATTAATTTATGTAATTTTATTTGCTTTTACCGAACCGCATTAACTTTCCGACTGACTTTATTTTTACATTAAGATTTTTTATTTGGCTTTATTTTGTACATTTTTTATAGGGTGGTTTAAAAGAAAATATTAATATAATTCTAATGATCGCGGTATGAACGAAGTTAATTGACATAATAAATATTTAAATATAGCAAGTTACAGAATAAAGTTAAGTTTTCATTTTTTCAAAAAATCGTTTTCTTTCAGCTGGTTCAACAGATGAACACTATGTAGCACCTATTTGGTGTTGTGGTTATTACCTCCACTTTTTTTCTAGTGTACCTAGTAGTTTTGTGAATAATTTGAAATATTTTTTTAAGACGCTGACGCCGCACTATTTTCCTTTAGTTTTTTCGAAACTATTTTTTTCAAACTGGTGAACAATTATATCTAAAGGTCTACTCAACTAATTTGCAGATTTTGAAATATCTGGTCGGCATCGGTGTCTTAAAAAAAAATTATTCATAAAACTAAGCCATTAAAATATAAATTTAAAATAAAATAAATAAAAAGTTTAACTCGATTTAAAAATATACACGACAAAAATATTTATTGGGTGTCATAGAAGATATTAAAGTGATTAAATGAATAATAAAATCAAACATAAATAGTGATATGATAACAAAGGTCGCAATTATGCGACGTTAATAATGAGATCATTTGAAAATACTAAATCGAATTAATTTAAAAATGCACTGAACGAAAGCACAGGTACCACATACAGTACTAAATGCAACGAACGATCAATCATTTCCACAGCTTGGAGCCCCACGAACAACACGGATGCACGAATCATTTAGTTCTATTTTTTATACAAATTTAAACCCAATAGCGGAAAACTCTAAATTCTGTTATAACTCACAAGTACGCCACTGTCCAAATATTTGTAATAAAACGTGGATAGACCCTACATTAACTAAATATGAAGAAAGCGATTCACTATTTTCTTACCATTAAATTATACTCTGGTAAGTGATTTGTCTTGTTTAATACTTTTAGCATAATAACAAAGGCCTACAAATTTGAATATGAAACTCACTCAGTATAAATAATAAATTAGACGAAACTCTAATCTCCTTTGGCTGCGGTCGAATTCTTTCGAATGCATTTACCTTTTTAATGGAGGGTAGACGGAGTGTATTCTTTATTGTTATAAGAATTGAGCGAGTATAAAATTGGAAAAAATGCGTATTGAAAAAAATTACCATTTACCCAAGAATTCGACCGCAGCCTTAGTAAATCATAATAAAGACATCGCACAAATTACAGAAAGCTGTACGGATACGATTATTGAGGCGCTAGATATTGATATCACCACTTATCAAGCTAATTTTTGCGTTTTAGTGACATATTTCAATGGTGGAACTGCTGACCGGTACCCAGTAAATTTAGATCTGACATACAAACAATCACTGCATTTCATACTAAATATATTCTAGGCGGTGATTTGAGTGTAAAGCATGTTCATTAGAACAATTTTTTTAATTTTAAGAGATAATAATTGCATGGTTCAATTTCCAAACCCACTAACGCATTATAACCCAAATTATAAATAAAGCTCCACTTTAGATATTGCTTTAACAAATTGCCTTCATAAAATTCATAAGCAGTTTTTCAGCATCAACAACGATTGGCACTGGGCGTAAATTTATTTAATATTATTCAGTAAAACAAACTGCTCCCTACCTTCCAGACTGGAAGTAACCCGTTTTATAAACTTTGGATCAAAGCTAATTAAAGCAAGCTTTAGTTCAAGCAGAGGTGCATCACCAAAATTTGCATAAATATTTTTTTTTTACAATCGCTTAGAGCACTTATGATTATGATAGTATTATATAGATAACCAAGTAAAAAAGCGCGTCAGAATCGGCATAGCTCCGAAACTAAATCGAATATTTATAAACTGTTTACAATATATGATAGTAGACGTATCTATTAAATACCAAAATTTTGAAATTTTTAGTCCCGGTGGTAATTTATAGAAAATTTTTCAAAATCGAAATTTGATCGGAAAATTCTCAACAATTTTTAAATTTGGCTGTTGCTGCAGCGGAAAGAGTAAGCGCTGGATACCACTTTGCTTCTAGAAAAAGATGCATCGTTATGTTATTTTAGTCGAAATAAGTTAAAAATGTGGTGAAAAAAGATTTTCACCTAATTTTTATAGTAATGCGCAAAGGTTTTCAATGAAAATTGGGACAATTCAATCACAATTTTTTATTAATCGGAATACGAAAAAAGTTTTCTGCGACAGGTACTGTTAAGTAAATCTTCAAATGATTTTTTTCCTGCGATATTTACTGGCTAAATACATCAAAGCAATCCATCTCCAGACGTAACACTATAGAGGTTGAATTTAAACCAATTTTCTGAGATTTTTTGTAAAATCCAATTTTCCCAGATTTCCTACGGGAAACTTGAACTGAATTTCCTGAGAATAACACTGACAAGTCACTTCAATTCAATCCATTTTCAGACAATTTTTGGAAAATCGTTTTTTCCAAGATTTTCCACCGGAAACTTTGAACTGCGTTTTTTCCTGCGTTAGCTATTAACAAGTCCCATCAATGCAATCCATCTCCAGGCATAACACTCTAGCGTCTGATGTTTTACAAATTTTCTAATTATCGTTGGATAATCTAATGCAGATTGCATTATAGACTTTTCTTTCCCCTGGAACTTGTTGGCTAACCTTAACAGGGTTACAAAACTCCAATTCAACCCCTAAACAAATTTCGATCTGAAAAGTTTACTTAACTCTAACTCAACCCTTAGCTAAACCCTTAGTTTAAGTCAACGTAGATCGAAATCTCGCATTATTTTAATCACGTGGTTTCAGGCCAATTAGTACGGCAGTTATCCGATCATCTTAACTTACAAGTTTCGAAAGCTTTTTATTTCTCCGCCTTTCCCGTATAAACAGATTGGCGACCAAATCGGATAAGCCGTTCTCATTACCACGGATACAAATATGTTGTTTTTCGAAGTTACCATACAATAGTGCAGCATTCAGGACCAATACCAATTCGTATGGAATTTCCACACACTTAAAGTAGCAATCCTTTCACAAGTAACACATTTCACACATGAAATGAGTTTATGCATAAAACGAAATGAACATACAACATAATTATATCCTTGGTATTCAGAGAAGCAAAACAAATTTTTAGCATGTCGTGAATCATCTTTCCTTTGCATAAAATTTAAATCGTTAATCGAGACGTCTGAAAAATATTGAATTTTATTAACATTAATTTTATCGTTTTACGTCTTATAAAAATTTTCAAGTCTTCATTATACAGGTAATTTCTTAGAATCAATAAAATATTTCGAAAACTTTGAACAACAAAGATTATAAGTCATCCTTGGTCGATGACTTAATATAAATTTTCATTAACTTTAATCATAAGGTTAATTAAGGCAACAATTAAATTTATAATCAATCAACGAACTTTGCCAACAAATTTAAATCAAATTAAGAGCTTTCTACACGATATTAAATAATATAATCGTTATGTTTTCTTGTATAAACAACAATAAAATTTAATTTAGTTACAAAGACGAAGAACAAGAAAATTATTGTAGACATACCGCACTAATTCATCAATCTAATCACAAACAACTATTACTACAACTACATTAATAACAATAAACATTTAGTAAAAATAGATTGTCTTAAATTTATTTTGATTGATTGAATTCAAACTACTACTAAACTATATTATTTTGATTAAGTGTACAAAACATGAAAAATACTGAATCGAAACATTTTGGTAATGGATGGAGAAGAAACGAGACTTTTTTTTTTGTTTTGTCTTATTACTAGCACAAGACTAGATATTATGTAAGTGGTACATATGAGATGATATATGGATTGGAATGTCTTTAATATTGCGTACTATTTTGATCGATTTTTATGGATTACATATATGGTCGATATTGAAATAAACTAAATTTACTCATCGTTAAACACCCAACAATAAATATTATATATCGGAACTTTATGTTCATCTCCCTACATTACTCTCTAGTATGTAGTCTTCAACCACATTTTTATCATACACATATATTACACAATATATAGTATTATGTTTATCCGTATTATATAAAAATGGTGTTTGGAAAAAATTCGGAAAATGGAATAATAGCAACAATAGTAGTATAGTAATAATATTAATAAGTACATGAGAGAATTTGGACGTTGGTTTAATAGAAAATTTAATATATCCATCCTTCCATATATGTATATACCCAGCTTTGTATACTGGTAAAACCAAAATTCGATTATCAATAATTTTTCAAAAATAATTTTCATAAAAATTTTGTACATCACACACATTACATATATCCGTACCATGTACAAACAACAATTTATGTTTACGTTTAAACATTACATGAGGTTTTTATAAAATGCCGCACAGTTACACATTTCACACTTCTAAACCATATTATATACCATCACAGATAATAAATTTATGACTAGAGAGCTCTAATTAAATTTACCGGAAACTTTTAACTTCTCTGCACTCGTCTCTTCAAATTTAATATACTCGCGTATCTATATATGTATAACTAACTTTACAAACTTGAATATTGAACTTTTAACAAAAAAAAAAAAAAAAAAAAACGTACGAAAAGATAAATAAACTTTTCATTGAAAAAAGAAAAACATTTAATTAACAAACTAATATTGTGCAGAGTAACAACAAATTTAGCAACAACATTACATTAAAAAAATAATTAATTAATGATAAATTTGCTAAATCATCAGCAATACTGTGTCTAGTTACTGTATAAAAAACGAAGCACATAAACCAAAAAAAAAAAAAAAAAAATATCGAACTCATTAAAGTTTGGTTTACACAACTCACTTTAAGTTAAAGTTTATTTTACTTCGTCGTAATTTTAGAAAAAATTTCAATTAAAATTATTTGTGCTTTCATACTTTTGTGTAGCATTAAATTTTAGGATGTTCATCGTTCATATGCACAAAATGTGTGTTCGTTTAGAATATAAGGAAATTAAAATAGACAAAAAATGTAGTAAATTACTAACATATATGGATAAATTTGAAATGAGTAATTCTCGAGTGGAATACTCTCATGCTACTGCAGTAATTTATGTAAAATAAAAATCACTTGATGCATGTTGTGTATTAGACAGCAATGATGGATTTAAGTTCTTAATTACTTTAAAAACTGATTACATATAGTACATTCATAGGTTTATCCAGGTTTCGTTTACTAATTTAAAATTTCGGCAAATTCGTTTAAGCTTTTTAGTTTAAACGTTCTAACAACTTAAAAATCAACTACCCTAAAAGTTTTGATTCAAACTATTAATATACTTTTTACACTTTCTGCCGTAGGCGCTTGGCGAAACACACTTAATAAACTCATTTTTAAATTTTTTTTAAAAACACTTGTTAAATATTTCGTAAAATTACAAAACGTTTAAAAAATCACTCGATCGATTTCGGCTTATTAGGCCATCATCAGGAGTATCTACAAAACTGTAAAAATAAAAATATAGTTGGAAAAAGCAAAAAGTGAAACCAAAATATACAAATAAAAAAATTTGGGAGTGGTAAACAATAAAATTGGTGACAGCAATAAACATTAGAAATTAAAAATTAAAAAAGGGGGGTGAGTTTAACACAGGTAAAATTGGTGAGAGCAATAAACATTAAAAATTAAAAATTAAAAGGGGGTGAGTTAAAAACAGGTATATGATTATTGATTAGTCAACGGTCGAATAACAAAATTCCAGATGTTGATTTTTTTTTTTCCCCTTTTTTTTATTATAACCCGACGTCTTAGTAATTTTATGGAATGGTATGAGTATGTGAATAAAACAATGCGGGGTCGGTAATTGGTGAGAAACGGATTTCTCTCTGTTCGTTGAGGATATTTTGGTTAAAAAATATAGCTTTTCGGATTTCGTAAGATTCTAAGTTGTCTAAACGTCTGCTTTTTGGTTGTACATGTAATATTTCTAAATTGTTTAAACTGGATGTGTGATTTTCTAACGTTAAATGAATATAAAGGGATGATTCTTGGCTACCAGATAAATGTTCTTTAACTCTAACTTCAAAATTGCGCCCAGTCTGTCCGATATAAGATGAACTACAATCATTGCAATTGATCTTATAAACGCCAGACTTGGGAGAGCGTTCAATTCTTGGTTTGTTGTTAAAAATCATTTTCTTAATTTATTATTGTTATAAAAAGCAAAGCTAATATCTGTATATTTTGTCACGAATCACGATGTTACTAATCCGTTGGCTAGTCTTTCCTATATACTCTAAGCGGCGCCAGTTTTTCGGCATTGGGCTATCAGGTGGATAAATGTTAGCTAAAAGCTTTATGTTTCAGTTTTAATAGTTTAAAAAACGTGATGTACAAACCATTCTTATTTCAATCAAAATTTATACAAATAAAATAAAATGGTCAATACTTCAAAAAAAACGAAACATTTTGATAACTGCAAGCTCAAAAATGCCGAAATCAAAGAGAAATGCTCAAAATATATTTTAATTTTATATTTAGGAATATAGCTAATTTAACAATTCTTATATATACAAGACAAATTGGGAAGGAACATTCAGAATTTTTTTTTCGTAAAATATACCTTCCAGTGGCACTATTCTGGTTTTCCCGGGAAATTGCGAATTGAGAATTGATTTATTGTCAGTTTTTAGTATTATTTTGGTTTTCTTTTTTCCAAAGCATACTGAGCGTTTGGTATTTTATTCATGTTCTGGGAAAAAATAATTCCCAGCCGAATTTTTAGGGAAAAATAAACAACAAGATTGCTATGAAATGGAACCATTTTTCCCAAAAATTTAGTATGCTTTGGAAAAAAGAAAACCAAAATACACTAAAAACTTACAATAAATCAATTCCCAATTCGTAATTCTCCGGGAAAACCAGAATAGTGCCACTGTAAAGTATACTTGTTACTTACTTGGCAGAAGCTCTGAATCATATAGTCTCCGAAGTTGATCCAAAAATGCCTTTTTCAAGAGATTTTAACCACCAACAGAGCTTCTAAGGTAAGAAGTCCTCAAAGCCAAAATCACCAAAACAAACAGGCTCATTCAAGAATGGTTAATAATGGTATTTCGGTATTTCACCAAATCAAATGAAATTAAAAAATATACCTGGGGCCTGATTCTCTAAAAAATAAGATAATGTGTAAATATGGGTAATTTTCCGATTCTCTAAAACTTCAAAATGCTAAGTTGTAAATATTCAAGTATTTTGGCTATTTTCCCAAATAAATAATTATTTTGTGGAACCTAACGTTTTTAAATAAGTAATTTGGCGAGGTGAGTTATTTTCTAACTGTTTGTTATCAAAAAATCTAATTTGTAATGTTTTGGTTTTTATTTTAATTAATATTTATAAAAACCACAAATATAACATCAAATTCAAATACAGATAATAAAAATAAAATTATCACTAGAATAATAAATTTAATAATTATAAATTATAAAAAAATTCGCTGTGCAATAAATGTAGCGCATTTGCGATCTTCTGATGCTACTGTCAAAATAATAGCGTTGCCAGACTGCGGTTTAATAAATCCGATTTAGCTAAACTGGTTCAGGTACTCTATGAAACAAAACGCGATTAGCAAAAATTAGGGTTGACACACTACGGCTAAACTCGAAAAATTCACTAAATCCGATTTATTAAATCGCAGTGTGGTAATACTATAAGTAAGCTAAATCAATTGAAATGACTTTACTTACTTATTTAAAATGGCGGCCAAATAAGTTATTAAGTATCAAATAAATATCGTTTGGAAAACATCTTTGTGTGTGCGTTTTTGAGTGCGTTGGTACAAAATACGGAAAAACCTAAAGTTATCGATGTTGTGGTACCGCTGAAGATTGAGATCAATATTTAAAGCGCGAGATACAATATTGATCACAAGCAGTTTAGGTGATGATAACAAAGCAAGATAAAATACTGAGAGAAAACAATAAAATACGAACTCGATACAAATCACAATTACCGCAGAATTTATTTAAAGTAATAATTTAGTGAACGTTTCGCGCACCTTTAAACAAATACCTATCATTTCCTATCATTTATTTATCATAAAATAAGCAAATGTTGATGTATAAATTGTTGTTTACTAGGAAACAGTTGGTTCTTTAAGAGTGCTTAAACGTAAAACATATTAACAGTAAAATGTTTGGTAATTTTTGCAGCCTTAAATATTCTCTAAACAATAAGAATGTGTGAATAGGAAAAACTTTACAAGGTTTACACATCTAAAGTTTTACAAATAAATTTATCTTATTTGACTAAAATCGCATTCTGTAAAAATATTAAATTCAGCAGTCAACTTTATCACTGAGCAACTCAGCCAATTTATGTATTTGTGTAATCGGTTTCATCGATTTATTTATGAATTGCTAAATAAATCAGTTTATCAGTTTTAATAATTAAATTTGGTGCTGGGGGTTTTTTGGGTACTGAGGAAGGGGACTGGGTCAAATTTATTTAGGCAATGTTACGATTTTTATTTATCGAAGATTCGGATGAGAGACGCCGTACAAAACAAGTGTGTATTACCCTGAAAAAATGCGGGATACACTCTAACTCTTCTTTTATGATTTTTTATAGATTGCCTAAATTATTGGTTCAGTCTTTAATAAACGACCTAGAACCTTGCATGCGTGTGGCCCGTAGGAATATGTACGTCAATATCGCATCATGTACAAGTTTTGGCATTTTTAAGAGTTGTAGCTAATGGTAATTATAATCTATATAACCTTATATTTATTAGTTTTCGATATTATAATAAACTAGCTGAGGTACCCGGCGTTGCCCGGGGTAAATTCAATATTTATATTTTAGCAGAGATCACCAAAATCTATTTTTTTTCTTAAATTAACTTACATCGTTTTTCCAATGTACTCTTCAAAAGGAGGTAAATCATATTTTAACCGCCTCAATCAAGGAAATCGCCCGCTCGGATAAGAGTATACGATTAATTTCATTTAACCATTTATCTAAACTCAGTCCTGTATTTTCTTTTAATTGAAATTTTAGAAAAATTATTGGAAGCACCTAGACTAAGGGGCTGGACCCTTTCGAAAATACTACGAACATCTGATTTAAGAACAAAAGTCCAAACAAAATATTTAAAGTCTCGAACCATTAATTTTTCACAAATACATTGCCGTAAAAGTTGGAATTTAAAGATGCACCAATCATAACAGCAACGAAGCAAAATTGAGCGCTTAAGATTTGTGATGATCTTAAAGTCACAACTAATCTGCAACTCATCGTGCATTGACATCCGGCACCCATAATATAGAAAACTTGTTCATGTAAGTAATGCTAGATGCTTGAATTCAGCAGATTAAAAGCAGGGTTAACATTCAATTGGTGTACTTCAACAGGGGTTTTTATTTTGAATATAATTGAAAATACAGCAAGGCGCATTTGAATACAATTTCTCAAGTGAATTGAATAAAATCAAGACAAAAATAATTTGTCGGGTTCACCGCAATGCTTGCTTGTAACCCACATTGTTTGATTTTGCTCTCGGAGTTAAACACAAATTTTTTGAAGTTCCCACTCTCGAAATGAAGGTGCGTTCTCTGTACTCAATAAGAAGGATCGAGTTCTGTCAATCTGTTGGCTATAGATCTGCTTACGATGCCATGTTGTCACTGTTAATTTCTAATAGTTTGTAGGAGGTTGCGTCTCTGGGAAGTAAATATTGAATGTGAGCATGTGAAACAGAACTCCCATATCATAAGACCCTCATGATTCAGGTAATTGAGTTCTATGCTTAAAAAAAATGTCCTCAAGTTCTTCATTGTGCTTGCATTCTTGCTTTACTTAATCGAAGAAGTTGGCCCTCGATGAGGCGTAGATTTACAAAGACAGATTTTGCGGATGATACCGTTACCTTTAATAATCATACAATTATAACATCATTGTACTATCATACAACCACACCATATTACCATCATACCATTATACCCCAACACCATATCATAATACAGTTAGAACATCGTGCCATCAAACCATTACCCCGTCTTATCGACATACCATTATACCATTACACCACCATATCATTACACCACCATAACATAATAATATCATGACAGCTTACCATCATACCATCACACAATTGCAACATGTTACAATCGTACCTTGAAACCATCATACCTTTATACCATCAAAACCAAAAAACCATCATACAAATGTACTATGAAACCATCATACCATCAAACCATATCACCATCACGATACTATCAAACCATCATACCACCACACCATCCTTCCATCATACCATCAGCCAGTGTATCATGTTACCATATCATACCTTCATTTTATCGTACCATCCTTTCTTTATACCATCATACCAATATACCATCACAATCACAATCAAAATTACCATCACTATCATCATCACGATCATAATCCCACATTACGGTCAACATCCCCATCAACATTACCATCACCGTTAAAAAGTAATGGAACACGTGGTGATTTTTTTTTTACTTTGCAGTGAAAATGCAAAAATCAACTCAATCGGTAAAGTTTTAAAAATACATCTTGTAAATGGCGTCTCACTGGGGAACATTGGAAAGAGGTAACATTTTCGATCACTATAACAACAATATATTTCTTCTCGACTGCTACTAAGTATTCCTGCAAAAAGGCGCAAAGAAAGCAATCGCCCGAGTCGATTAAGAAACATACTTTTCTTCTTTATATACATATATACATATAGTAGAAGATAGATTAAACCATCAAGCTATCTCACTATCATACTTTTATATCATTATGCCATTATATCATCAAACCATCATATTATCAAACCATCATTCCGTTATACCATCGCACAATTGTATCATGTTGATATCACACCTTCATATCATCATACCATCCTACCTGCATACCATTATACCATCACCATCACCATCACCATCCCAAACACAATCACAATCACCATCACCATCATCATCAAAATAATCAACCTCATCAAACTCATCATCATCATCATCATCATCATCATCAACATTACCATCAACACCACCATCACCATCACCATCACCGTTAAAAAAATAATGATACACGTGTCGATTTATTTTTAATTTTGCACAAAATATCCAAAAATTAGCTCAATCGGTAAAGTTTTAAAATTAACTCTATTTGGCACCTCACAGGGGAGCATGAGGAAGGGGTACCAATTTTTGAAAATTAACGCCCTATGTTTTTTCTCGACTGCTAAAAAGTATTCGTGCAAAATTTGGAAACAATCGCTCGAGTGGACCAAGAGCTTTTGTGGAACATACATACATACATACATACTTTTCTTCTTTATATACCTATATAGAAGATAGATAAACTGATTATTATTTAATTTTTTAGGGGGTTATCAGTAAAATAAGGGGCACGATTTTCTTCTTGGGCTTTCGTAAACGTCAATATCAAGGTACGCTTTTTTGCGTAGCCATCGATGAAATCCTTGTACCGCGCTACATAAAATTTCCGCAAACTAATTTATAAATGAGCTTTTATAATTTTATTTTCAGGTTTAACGATAAATTTGGGTTTCCCGGAACAATTGGAGCAATTGATTGCACATATATCACCATTCAAAAGTCTAGCTCGGATGTGTAGCATGTCTATTACAATGGAAGAAAGAGGGCTCATACTAAAACCGTTGAAATAGTAAGTAATGCTATAAACACATAAATATGTATATAACGGTATAAATAAATACGTACATATAAATATATATTTCTAGATTTGCAGTTACAACCTAAGCATTTTAAGCAATAATGCACGTTATGGAGAAACAGCCCATGATACTTATGTTTGGCACAACAGCCAAGTAAAACGCTATATGGAGCATATTTTTAGTAATGGAGATATCCATAGTTGGTTAATAGGCTAACTTCATCATAATAATTATATACGAGTTCATCCCTGGCTCCCGTTATCCCATTATCTCTGGCTAATGACACCAATCAGAAATGCGATCAGCCAGGCAGACGACCGATACAATGAGACGAATCGAAAGGCACGGAATGTATCGAGAGGTGCATAGGCGTCTTAAAGAATATAGGTTCAGAATATTAGGCAGACCGGATTCTCCGATAAATAGCTACCTGTGCCGTGTTACGTAACATTATGGTTATGCATAACGTACCGATTATACGGAATTGATCGATGAATCGGATGATTCTGAAAATATAGATGATTATGAAATGACAAATCCCTCTTAGTATGATGCTGCAAAGAGGAACAGTTGCGCGGAATAAATTAGTGTAAGAATATTTTAATTAAGGAAGAAGAATTTTCTAAGGCAGCTGTATTTCTTTTATCTAAATTAAAAGCTTAAATTATTGTAAAACTATGTCCTTCATCGAGCTTATTTTCTTCATGAGCGATATGTGTGGTGGTTGATTCGCCCATAGGTTTAACAACCATCGGCCGCCTAATAACCCTTTTTCAAGGCGCAGGTAACTCCCGCTCAGCATCGATAAATTCTACCGAAACTTCATCCAGGTGGTATTCGTCCTGCATTGGAGAGTCTGTAATATAATGTATAACAATGGCTTGGTTATTATTAGTTGTTTCCCATAACGTAAAGAAAACTTACCCGTGTATCCCCGAAACCCCTTTGTTGGCTCTTACCATCGCCATCAATCACTGACAGAGAAATAATGGTGACAAGCCTCATCTCATAATCTTCGAGCGTATATAATAAGGCATTTTATTCATTTATATTTATCTTACTTCAAATCTCGCCATTACTGCTTAAACTGTTTAGCATTTTTTTTTTGGCTATGCCCAAACCACTTAAGAGGGTGGATAATTCAGTGCATTTGCATTGCTGAGCCTCTGCACCTGCATCTCCTTTGAATCTAATTCGAACCTTTATGATTATCGCGGACAAAGTCGATGTTCTCCTCTAAAAAGGTTAACAATGCGCCATTTTGTTGGTTAGAGACTCTTTTTCCTTTTGGAGTAATATGTCTAATTAATACAATTAAAATAAAATAATAACAAAAAAAAATCATCTAAAGGAGCATCTAAAATTCTCAGGAGCGCAACTCTCGAAAATGGACGGCTAAAATACTGCTACTGTGGTTTTATTTATACATTCACATGTAACGGTTTCCCATTTATAGTGACTTAATGAAATATTACACGTGTACAAAAACCAAAGGTATTTTAGAATCAAAGATGAGAATTTTAAGGGCTATACTAATAAAACTGTCCATTTTCGAAGGTTGTTCTCATGAGAACTTTTGATCAGCTATGAACCTACATACAGTTACTGTATTTGTAACAGTTGTATTTGAAAGCCAATTTGCCAATTTCGTGGTCATAACCTACATACATACATATTAATGTCACAACGCATATTTTTTGTAATTTGTATTTTATATTAGGCGTTTTCGGAAATAGACCATGGGTAAATTCGCAGTAAATTTCGACCATTAAATTACACTATAATGGTCTAATTTAATGGTCTAAATTTACTGTGAATTTACTCAAAATCTATTTCCGAACACGCCTATTGATTGGAAATAAAAAATTCCTGGCCGACTGGAAAGTCAAAGCCAACTGTTGAAATGATAACTATTAAGACTAATTTAATTTTATTTGTTTAACGAATTCAAAACCGCACACACCAAATACTTTTTTCGTGTACTTAATGGCAAGGAGCGTCATTTCTTGGCTGAAAACTGCTGATTTCCCCCTTAGCAACACATTTATTCGTATAAACACTTTTCTACCTATAGCAACGCTGTTTTTCCAAATGATTTTTGCATTTTTGATTTTTATTTATTTGCGATTGTTATGTACACGCCATGCGTAGATATTTTGATCCAAACTGGGTGTACAAAAAATAGCATGTCCGACTCGTAAGAAAAGTGGTTTTCCATGCTCGTAAAATTGTTAAACAATTACACTCGCTGGAAAACTATCACTTTTCTTTACTTGTAGAACAATCTACTACATATTTCCAAGATCAAAAATCGGGGACATTTGTGACGGAAATTTTTGCTTGAATATTTACAACTTAGCATTTTCAAATTATAGAGAATCGGAAAATAGTGTGATAATGCCTAAACGGTTGCTTTACGCATTTACAAATTATCTTATTTTGTAGATAATCATGCTGCACGATATTTATTTAGAAATGCTTGTAAACAGGTTATCTGATCTCCGTCTTCCTTTTCTTTATAGAAATTACCAAATAATGTACTGTCGACAAATTTCATCTCCAAATTTCCATATTTATTCAACAAATCGTAAACAAATCGATGAAACTGATTACACAAATACACAAATTTCTAAAATAGATGCAATAATAATTACAAAATTGATATTTGTGCTGAATTACTCAGTGATAAAGTTTACTGCTGAATATAATATTTTTAGAAAATGCGATTTTAGTCAAATATGTAAGGTAAATTTATATGTAAACTTTAGACGTGTAAAACTTTACACTTTTTCCTATTTACACATTACATTAGTTTTAAGAGAATCAGGCTGCTGATTACAAAAATATTAGGATAGTGGAAAATGAGCATACTTTTGCGAAATTTTAATAGGCGGGAATTATTTTAGTTTTAGTTATTGCCGAATTTTTTTGTTGTTTAAAAATAATCATATTTTAACCAGAGCCAAACGTTAGTTATAATCAAAAGTTAATTTCAAAACGTTTCATTTAGTTAAATTTTTACTAAAACAAATTAATCTTTTTAACAGCTAAAATTGTTCGAACAGCATTTTCCATCGTTTGGCTGAATTGTGACCATTAAGTATTTTTGAAACCATTTTGTAATACGCTTAGTTGAATTTTGACCGTTTAATAACTTTTATAAATGCTTATAGATTATTTGCTAACCATTTGTCGATTTTTATTATTTTAGATTATTTTTAAATCATTTTTAACTGTTTGTTTGAACTTTTGCCAATTATCAACTTTTGAATAATTATAATTTTTTAAGTTTATTTTGTTTACATATATAAAATTTAAATTATAAATTCAGGGTGGAGCGCGATGCTGCTACAATAAGTAATTTTAATTATTGGGTATTTTTTACCATTTTTTAGCTTATTGTTTTTCGAATAATTAGAAACATTTGGAATTTGTTATGATGGAAAAATTTTTGGATGAAGAACGAAATAACGTACATGAATTTTTTGTCAAACTATATGCTTGCAGTTGTGATCTTTTTGTAGTTGCCGTTTACACTGGACGTGTCTAGTGACCAATATCGGCAGATGCATTATAGCAGATCCCTATTAAAAAATACACCTCTATATAGTAAATGGAGAACTTAATTTTGGGGGAGAACATAGCGGCGCTAATTAATGCCATAAATAGTAAATCTCAAAACCTGCAAGAGAATGAGGTAAAAAGTAATCTCTGGCATGAAACCAACGATTTATTTCAAATTTATTGTTAATTGTTAAAATATCTGTTAACAAGTAAAATTAACAAAAATATAAGGATTAAGAATTTCTATGAAAAACAATTTTTGCTTTGGGCTTCAAAACGAAAATTTAATTTAATTTGTTCTTCCATCCAGGATTATTTATTTTCATTACCGTCAACAAGATTGTTATAAAATACAAAGCAAGCATTTGTTATTTTTTAATATAATGAAGAATATACTCGTATTAAAGCCCTTGATTTAAATGAACGATCAAAATGTGGCGC
>CAUVYM010000343.1:0-48197 GCA_963556165.1 Tipula helvola
TAATCAATTCCGTCAAAGTTGGATCCGGATCCTCTACAAAAACATAAAAATCTTCTATTTTTTAAATTGTAATTTCTTTCAAAATATGACAAATAGCCTTTGATTGTGTTCTTTTTTGATTCATAATAGTCGTCTCTATATCTTTTAGAATCATTCTATCGAGTAGTCGTTAATACTATTTATTGTTTGAGACAATAATTCATTAACTTTTGAATTCATGAGGGCTTTATTGCTCTTTTAATTTCTAATTATTTATTATTGCCTTTTTAGTAATGATCAAAGGTTCAAATCCCTATTTTAATAGAGGCCGATTTATAACTGAACTTGATTTTTTGAGAAATTGTATTGTATTGACATTATTATTTTAAAAAGTTAATATTGAGTTAGGCCTCTTACTATCTATTAAGACAGAATCATAATTTTGGATGCTTTATAACCACAAAACAATATGTTTTATAAAATATTTTTATAACTGGTAAGTGATCAATAAATAATTAACGGAAACTGTCTGTGATCTGTATAACAATGTCTATAGTAAGAAAATCAAATCTTTTATAAAACAGCTTTAAGTGTTCTCGGATGATTTGTTTTTCATCCGTTATCGGGGTTTTAAAAACATTTCAGAATTGTAAATTTAAAACATACTCAAATTGTACTTTTTCTCCTCCTGCGAAATGTTTCTTGTAGTAATGTAGAATTATTGACAGAACAATGGTTATCCTTATTGTCGTAAGAATATGAAAGGGTTATAAACGGTGTTTAACGATACTTCCACACAAAATTGTCTATGTACTTTGAATTATAATGGTAATTCAGCCTGGTAAGTTTTGTAACTAAAATGACAAAATAGACTATGAGCAAAAAACAGAAGAAAGTAAACTACAATTTAATGAAAATTTATGTGTTTTTGGCAGTTTTTCTTGGATCTGTGATACATGTTTATCCAATTTGTTTATTAATTCTTTAGTAAAATTGTGTTTTTAAGGAATGTTCGATACTGTCGCTTAGAATTTAACATAGTCGAACTTAGAAACACGAATGATATTTATTGAAATTATAGAAGGCTAATTATTTCAAAAAATAGGGCACAAAGACTATGATTATTAAAAGAGCTATCATTTTATTAAAACTATAAGGTGAACAAGATGGATTTGTCGATGGAAAATTAAGATTAACAAAACTTCATTGGTTTTAATGTGTTTTTTTGAAGGGAATTTATTAAAGGAATCCTATAATCAAAAACTATAAGGGGTTGGAAACCAATAGACTGGTAGAATAATGTTGTGGTTTTTGTTCTATAGACCCAGCAGTTTTGAATGATTATTATATATATTTTTGGGTGGCCGGCAGTTACTAAAATAATTAAAGAAAAATATTAAAACCGACATTACTATAATGTTGTGGGCACCCCTTAAACATTATAAACGTAAAAGATTTGACAACAAATAATTGAATATATATATACTAGTGTTGCGATAATACCAAACTTAAAACGTGCAAATGATATCAAAATAAAAAGGATATATAAATTATAGCAAATATTATAGCTTATAAGCAATAATTTACAAGTATTGAAGGTTAAAAGGTAACATAACCCTCGAGTGCAGGCACAAAATAATATAATGGCTTGAATTTGATGACGCGGCCCTGACAAAAACTATAGAAAATCGTATATGTAAAAATATTTGAAATAATCTATTTGAACCCACACGAGGCCAGATATTAATTGCTGACCTTATCGGCTAACATTAAAAATACAAACTATTTTCTTTTTGGTATAAAACTTATAATTTTACTTTAAAATTTCTTAACAAATAGGCTTTTAGGTAGTGACACACACATAGATAGACATCAGGGAGTTTGCTCTTTTTACTGATGAACAAAAATCATAAACCATTTGATAGATTTTCAGATTGAAATATAATTATTAAACACTGTGTGTTTAGATTTGGTTTTAACTTTTATTACATCTTCTATTTTGATTCTCTTGTTTTGCGGAATAAAAAAACAGAAATTTGATAATCTATATATCCGGTTCTTGCCCGATATACCATTATTCGATGTCTTGGTGATTTTATGTTATGTTTTTACAGGTATAAAGTTTAATTCTGCTCTTTAAGCAACAATAGCCTCTTTTTATGAACTCCACACTCTAATTATTATTTGTATGTATCGGATAAATATTTTTGTTCGGTAGCAACTTAATGATTACAAAAACTGACCCAAATTTCTATCGTTTTAATCCATTTTATTTGCTTTAATGAACTTCGCTTGTCAAAACATGTAATTTCGAATAAATATTTTTTTGTCAATTAGATAAACGATTTTTAAAAACATTGAATATACAGACCGTTTGATTGACACAGGGATTTACCATAACAACAACAGCTAGACATTACAATAAATAGCGGGGTTTTTATTTGACACGAAGTTGAAGTTTTATAGCTTCTTTATTACTCTTTTTATAAATTTTGTCAGCTCGTCATGTAGAAATTAATTGAAAATTCTTCCATGCTAAGAGACAGTTTTTTAGAATACATTTATTTTGGGATTCAATATCCGCCTCGAACAAAGCTATTTAATTGTTGTCCCAATTCTATATTCCATAATATGTCCGGAGGTTTGGGGATTTCTTTTTGTACAATACACATTGTAATGTTTATTCTTTTTTCAACTATGTTAAATGTACGTAGCATACAATCCTTTTTAGTATTTTGCGCAAAACTAATCTAAGAAATGAGATATGCCACAAGCATATTTATATATCGCGGGCATTGTTGTGGTTAAATGATAACTATGTCGATATTTGGATTGTTTTCAAAAGTGTTTTGGAACTCTTTGCGGTCTTTTTTTTTTCAAATCAAATTTATATTTTATTTCAACGAGTAGTGTATTTTTATTGAAGATAATAAAGGTAGTTTATAAAACATAGAATGTTTCTGTAAAACAACTTATTAAAAGTATCCCCATGGTTAACAACCACAAAGAATAAGATTCGTTTGTATAATGGCGAATAAAAAGTAAAATAAAAAACATAAACAATATAATTTAACGAATTTATTTCATCATATAAATAATGTATGAAACGTTAACTCTAAAGCAGAATCACAACCAAGGTTTCACAAACTAGGGATAGCAACCAATACTGAATATACACCCTTAAACTGAAAAATTACAAAGATATTTCACGGTTGTTGCATATTTAAATAAAAATCGATCCTTTAATTTAATAGAAAGACTTATAAATCAAAATATTTTACTTATAAATTCTATTTGTTAATAAATGAAGGTCTTACATTGAATTAAAAGTTTTGTTAAATATTCCGAAAATTTTGGTTGAACTTTAATTGAGTGCTCGGGTTAAAATCCTGGTATTGATTATGGTAGGTTAATTAATAATATTTAAATCGAAGGCTTGGTTAATGTATGGTAATACCAGGATTTGAACCCGGGGGACTCAAGTAAAGTAGGTCCAAAATTTTACATTTAATAATTGTAATAAGTATATTAAAATACAGTTCGACCTCGTTATTGGGACAACCTCGGTTGTGGGCACTTCGCACAATTAAAAATCTCGTTTTAGGACGCGGTTTTTTAAAATGCTGGTTTATCACGTATAAATAGATTTGCTGTATTTTAACCTCTTCTTTTGGGGCTCTCTTCAAATTTTTATTTTCTTACAATCACGAAAAAAATTATCTAAAGAAACAGTTTAAACTTGTTTGCCGTCCGATCAGAACGTAACTTAGCTAATAAGTACAAAATTGCTAAGGGTAATGTGTTCAAATTAAAGAAAAGTCTTGAAAAAACCTCGCTTTTTACTAAAGATAAAGGGCTCAAACCAGAGATCGATATCAACGACCTCAAGGATTTAGATAGCCGAATGTTTGAGACTAAAAAACATTTTGAATGGTACCACTATTAAGATGGCCGATTGCGAAGAAACTAAACCTTAGTAAAACATCCAACGGATGGCTAGAAAAATTCAAGAAGAAATATAATTTGACCTAAAAAAATATTTCGGGAGAATCAAACTCGGCGGACACAACAGAAGTAAAAAAATTTAAAGCAAAATTCGTAAAAAAAGTTGAAGAGTTCGGTTTCACAACGTATTCAATTACGATGAGACTGCACTGTATTATAAAAATCTACCCAGAAAAAGTTTTATAACACCTGATAACTATTGTAAGGGTCTAAAGATACGCACGACTATTGTGCTTACATGTAGTATGGCATGAGAAACAACTAAATTAATTCGAAAACATCCAAGGCCAATGAAGGGGTTTATCCTGGTGAAGTCGATTCAAATTCCTTGAAAGCGTGGATGATGATGACATCAGTATTTAAAAAGTTTCTAGACAATTTGAATGACAAGATGAAAGAACAAACAGAGAAAGATTCTTTTGGTATTCCATCACATCCTATTATGGAAAAGTGGAACTGATGTTAATACAACATCAATAATCCAACCTTTTGACATACTAATAACCAGGGCATTTAAGTGTCATCATTTCAATGCTCTGATAGATTCATGTTATTACGCGCAGACTGACGAATTGTTGATATATTTCATTCCACCAATATAAAAGATGGTATTCTTATAGCTTTTACACAAGAAGCAATCATGAATTGTTTTACTGGTATAGAAAAAGATAAGAATAATGGGACCAATTTAGATATTGTATCAGAGAAAACAGTTGAGGATGTTTGGGATGAAGCAGTTGAAATGGAAGCGATAGAAAAGGGCAAGGAGCCATAGGATTTGATAAAAACAGCTCTACCATGCTTTATGTTCTTGTAGAACAACTTTCTTTGTCTAAATTAAAAGAATTGCTTCTATTCAAAATTTCAATAATGAATGGTAGAAAAGAACTTATTAGCTTGGAAGTAAAATTAATGACACTCTTATCAAGTTGATCCTTTAAACATTTTTTAATATAAATTTAATTTTATAGTATAACATTGACGCAGGAAGAAATGGATGTATTATTGATTGTAGATATAAACTAAACTTTGGAAGAAAGTGCCTCAAACGAGTTCGGCCTTTAGTTTTTTACGAACAAGGTTCGATCCTTTTATTTTTAATAAAGATTAATTTTTTTGCATGAATTATGAAGAAAAATATTTGCCTCTCACAATTTATAAAAATGAATTGACAGAAAGAGGAGACTTAACAGAAGAAACCTATAAATTAAATAACAGATTCAAGAACCTGTTAAATGATTTATATCAAAAGAATGAAATCAATCAAGAAATAAAATTAAGTGAATTAATTTATTTATTAAGAAATGAAAGCTTTTTTAATGAATTAGTAAAAAGGAATAAATATTTGTTATCAAAAACCTTTTATAAATTTATTGAAGAAAAAAAGGAGTTCAACAATAAAAGTGAAGGTGAGATTTGAACCCCTTTAATTTAATTGGTTGATTTATTTATAAAAACAAATAATTTTTTTATTTTATGCATAATAAACAAAAGGTTTTATTTTTATTCGACGTAGACGGAACATTAACACCTTCAAGATTAAAAATTAAAGAAGATATGCTTTCTGTTTTAAAGCAATTAAAGGAAAAGGCGTATATTGCATTTGTAGGAGGATCTGATTTAAAAAAACAACAAGAACAAATAGGAGATGATTGTTTAGAATTATTTGATTTTTCATTTCCAGAGAACGGTGTATCCTTTTATAAAGGAAAAGAATTAGTAAGTCAAGAGGATATTTTAAAGTTTTTAGGAGAAGAGAATTATAGACAGTTCATAGATTTCAGTTTAAAATACTTATCTGAAATGAATATTCCTAAGAAGAGGGGTACTTTTATAGAATTAAGAAAATCTATGATAAATATAAGTCCTATTGTAGAAATTGTACACAGGAAGAAAGAATTGAATTCTTTAATGAAGATAAAGTGAAGAATTATCGTAAAGACATGGTAAAGGAATTAAGAGATAAGTTTGATAAATTCGGATTACATTTTAGTATTGGAGGACAGATATCTATTGACATTTTTCCTAAAGGATGGGATAAGACATATTGTTTAAGACATGTTAAAGATTTTAAAGAAATCATCTTTTTTGGAGATATGACAATGAAAGGAGGCAATGATTATGAAATATTTACTCATAAAGATGTGAAAGGATACACAGTTAAAGGACCAGAGGATACAATTGAAAAGATTAGAGAAGAATTAAAGAAGTTGAGTTAAATACATTTTCTAAATAAAAATTGTTGTTGATTTTTGATCTAACACAAAATATTAAAACTTTTACTTTAAAACAATCTTTGTTTTTATTTCACAAGTTGGAAAATAAAAAACAGATGTTAGAGAATAAACCTTTAGAGTTAAAAATAAAAGAAATTGATAATCCTACCAAAGAAATATTATTAAAAGTATTAAAAATACATAAAAAAATATTCCCAATGGAATATCCTACAGATTTCTTTGATCAACTATTTCAATCAAATGATAAAGTTTGTTATTTTATTCAATTGACCACTTGTATCGGGATAATAACTTTGAACTATTTTACTGATTATGTCTATATTATGACTTTCGGGTTGATAGAAAGGTTTAGGAGGAAGGGTTATGGTAAAATTGCAATGACTATTTTGGAAATGAGGTGGTGAAAAATAATGTAAGAAATGTTTATTTACATGTACAGGTAGATAATCTTGCTGCTTGTGATTTTTATAAATCTTTGGGTTATAGAAGAATTAAGACTATATATGATTATTATAAATCTTTGAAAGAGAAGGATGCGTATTTGTTTTATAAAAAGATAGTATTCAAATAAAGATAATTTAAAATTTTCTATTGTTCATTGAAGCTCGGCGTGTAGCAATCTCCGAAAATGTATACGTATAGAACATTTTTACTTTTAAATTTATTTATTCTCTACGAAAATGTTAAAGGCACTCACCTGTATTTACAACTCGGTTATTATATAAACATAGCTGTTTTGTGCAGACGAAGATGTGATTTGAGATTCTTAACTTTTCGTAAACATTTTTATGATCTGTAAAAATTTATAGTGGAAGGAAGAAAATTATTTGGCTGATGAGTCGTTTTTTTGGGTGATAGTATATCTCAAAAAAACATAAAATTTCAACAAATTGTTTCAACGAGCAAGACACTATCCAGCCTAGGGGCTTGTTAAGATGTTAATGGATGCACAATATGAGATTTTAAAATCAACTTCGAAAGAGAATAACGCGGTATGATTGTTAGCCGGTAGATGCAATTAAAGAAGTTCCCGTAAAATAACGAGTTTTTTTTAGATTCAACATTTAAAAAATACACGGTAAGGCCTTGGAAATTATATTCAAAATATTTTTGGCGTGGAAATTTGAATCAAATAAACATTGAACAAAAATACCGTTCTCAATTCTCCAGCAAAAAAAAGCACATTAACACATACGTGTTGGAATATTGATGTACAATCCGTTGTTTTTAAAAAAACTGAAAAGTTTCCCGGAATTAATAAACTTCCCATGCTTCCAAAAGAGAAACTATTACGCCATTGCCGATTACAAATACATAACTGTATTCGCAGGCGAAAACAATGTGGGTTACTCAATAGCTTCTTATCCAAAAGAAGGTTCTGAAACTTCGAAATTCTCATACAAATGAGAAAAAACAACCCCGTATTCAATGGTTTTAACACCACAATAATTTAAGGAGCATGGAATGGTGTTAAAATAACTGTTCTTACAAGGTATAGAGTAAAGGAAGATCATTTATTGAGAGACCACAAAACCATTTAGCTTTGTGGAAAAATCTTTTGGGATTATTGCGTGGTAAAAAGCTGATTCTTGATTTAGTTTTAATTTCTTTAATTCAAAGTCTGTTGATTTGTTATTTTATAAAACAACAAAATTTCAGCGGAATTATACACGAGTTCATTTACTCAAACCGTCGGAAGGTTGGGAAGCGTCGGAAGTATTTTCGAGATTGATGAAACTCATATTGCTCCTACAGAAATAACAAGGATCGACTTAATCCCGGAGAAATATATTCGATTTTGAATCTTTTTTTGAAGGAATACTGGCCAAAGAAGAGTAGTGGGACAAGATAATTAATCGTTTTGTTCTTAATAATATGGATTTATGGTCGACAATTCACAGTGCTGAGTGGAGATGATATAATTATCTCGTTGATTTAGGATTTGAATATAAAACAGTCAAGTATAAAATAAAATTTATGTTTTTTGAAGATTTCAATGTGCAAACTTTAAAGTTGTTAAAGAATAATTTACTAGCCGAAAATATTTTTGAATTCATAGAGAAATATGTCACTATATTAAGTAGGGAAAAACGTCTGAAGAATGATTTGTTTTTTATATTGAAATAAGTAAATTCTTTTATGAGATATACTAATCGTCCCCCAAAACGATTTAACCAAAATATTTAAACCATTTCTTTAAAAAAACGTATTTTTGAGAAATGAACCCAAGAATTAATAGAATAAATATTTTCTTTTTAATATTTTTAATTTATAAATGTCAGAAGAATTACAAAGAGAAATTTATTCAATTGATATTTCCAAAGACGGACAAAAGATAATATATGGTGGTGATAACGACACTTTCAGTGTTATATCAACTTATACTAATGAACCTATATTCCAATCTGACCATTTTACCGATTCGATAATTTTTTGTAAAATTTATTAACGGAAAAATAATTGTAGCAACTTACAATGGTTTAATATTTAAATTAGATGAAAACTATGAAGAAACAACAAGAATAGAAAGAGAAGAAGACATTTATTTTATTGATATTGTAGAAAAAATGTTATTAATTGGATTTGTTGATGGAAATGTAATAATTGCAGATCTTGATTTAAATATTTTGAAAGAAATTTTCTGGTTGAACGAAAAGGTTTTGGATATAAAAATATTTAAAGACGATATTATTATTCTTACGGAGGGTACCATTTTATTTCATAACAAGTTTACAACTAATTTATATGACAGTTTAAATATGAATTACCAGTTAACAGAACCTACAGCCATTTCAGTGCATTGTTCAGGAACTGTTTGTATGGCACAGCCTAACAAGATTTTATTCTTTTGTAATCAAAGAATAATTAAACAATTAAAGGTGGATATGAAGGTTAATGAAATTGCTTGTTTTAATAAAGGATTCATTCTTGCGGGTGAATTTCCTTATTTATTTATTGTTAATGTTTGTGACAATTTTCAGACATTTAAGGTGAATTTGGGGGTCGAAAGTGTCAATCAATTAAAAATATTTGACAATAAAGTGTTTGTTATAACAGGTTGTAATAAATTGATGTATGGAGAGATAGACAAGGGGTTGAATGTTATTGATTGTGGTCCGGGAACGGTGTTTACATTTGATATTCATAAAGATTTTGTTGTTTTAGGTGGTGAAGATGGGATTATAATTGAGAAATATTAAAAATAAATGGTTTTGGGTTATTGTTTTTGAATCAACGATGTTGAATTTGGATTTTTAAGTGCGTGTTTTTTCATTTCTATTATTAGAAACCTGCATTTTGGGTAATAATTTACCAAAACTTCTTGTTTTCAACCATTTAAATAGATGGTCTATTTAAAAATCACTGTAACTAATACCAAATGGGTTGGCTAGTCCAGAGGTATCTTGTGAGAGAGCTGTGCATATAAAGGAATATTGTTTCATAATTTATCTCCAATAAAAAAGTTTAACAATTCATTGGTTACAATCACACTACAAAGAAATTAGTCTAAAAGAAAACCAACGACTAATAAAATATAGAGGTTCTTTGACTCGTTTACAAAGCATATTTAATAAAGATTGTTTATTTTGCGTTTTTTAGATATAACAAGATAGACTTACAATATAATAGGTTTATTGTTTATCATGTTCAGTTTTTGGTAATATCCTATTATAATGCAATTTAAATAAATATAAAACTAACAACATTTTAATTTACTTAACATTACATTCATAAGAACATCCTTATTTTTGAACTGAGATTTTATAAACACAAATATCCGCTTAATAATCTTTCAGAAGTACCATATTGATTTTTCAATTTCGTTTTTGCATGATGCCAAGTGTTTTCGATATTCTTTGTATAAATGCTCGAATTAAAAGGATCCACGAATTATATGTATGATTTACTCTTTCATGAATAAAATTTACGTCTTCTGACAGTTCAACATAGCCTCTCCAGCAATCTGAAATAATTCGCGAATACGGTTTTATAAACTGTTTAATTACGGCATACAAGGTTTTTGCATTCCTCGACTGAACAACTACCATAAAAAAATTTCCACTAACCTTTCCACTCCGCCGAATCCCAACCGCTGATTCCCAATTCTACCTTTATTATTTTTACTCTTATTAAATAGTGATTCATCAATTCCAACTTCTATTGGATTTCCATTTTCATCTAAACCGCCGATCATAAAATTATTTTCTTTAAGCAAAAATTCTGCACACTTATCTCTTAAAAATTCACTCCATCTGATACAGTAGACTTATTAATTTTTGGTTCTTTTATTATCGAAATTTACAATTCATTTTTACTTCAATAATATAAAAGCATAATTACATATCTTATTTTTAATCTGTTTTCTTCAAATATTGAATCTTTCTTTATACTTACTGTGTTTTTGCAATTAGGTGTACACGTCCAATTAAATCCATCCCCTATTTTTGTACGTTTTGAAGGCGTCATATTTTTTCCACATACACACACATTCACGTTTATTTTTTAACAAGCTAAATGAAGCAAGCCATACAATCATTCCTTCTTTATCATTGAATAATTCAAATAAATATAGTGGGGTAAGCCGTTCATTTAGCAGTGCTTCGTATGAATAACTTGTATTGGTTATTGATATTCTTTGTGTTGTACTTGGCATTTATGGATTCGGTTTTTATTTTTTTTATATTTGTTATTTATTTAAATTGCATTATAATAGGACATTACCAAGTTTTTGATACATCTGTTTAGAATTTCTCGTATGAAACAGAAAATGTATTTAAAAAATAGATAACTTCAAATTTTTTCTTCAAATTACTTGGAGTAAACTCTTTTGCTGTTAAAAACCAATAACTTATCTTTAAAAAATCTTGTTCTAGTTCGATTTTATATTTGTTGGTCTTTTAATTATTATGTCAAGTCTTTTTTAAAGATTCTACAAATCATGCACTCGCTTAATTGTTTTTGTTGATATAAATATAATTATGACATGCTGTGTAATAAATAAATATGTACAAGATGAGTTCCCATAATATTTATATCCATTACAAAAGAACCGTTAATAACATTATTACATGTTATAGGTAGCATCATTTCTTATGGATTTATTCGAAATAACTTTTAGGCTAGTGTCCTGTTTGGGGGGTATGTTCGAACCTCACTTTTTTTTAAGTTTTGTTTACAAAAAAATAATTAAACAGTCCATGAATCACCGAGAACTTGTTCAAGTAACTACCGACTATCAAACTACTCTGGCATGGATGATGGAAAATAATTTTATACAAAATGAAAAATATTGCCCAAACTGTCCCAATAAAAGGCTAAAATTAGAAAATAAAGCACAAATACTTCGATGGAAATGCAGCCGGTGTAAAAAAAGCTTATCGATATTTACAGACACTATATTATATAATAGTAATTTAAGTTTGCCTAGCATTGTAGATTTGATATATTTTTGGTGTTTGAATTTATGTCAGAACATTACAATGTTTGAGATAAAAACATTATCCCGAGGAACTGTTAGTAGTTGGTATAAACTATTAAGCTTACAAACTTATTATATTATGCGTTCTATTGTTCCAAATAAAATAGGAGGGAGGGGATGCATTATTGAAATAGACGAGGCAAAATTTTCCAAACGAAAATTTAATGTTGGAAGACTTGTACGATCGCCCTGGGTAATAAGGGGAGTTGATATCAATAGTGGAGAAATGTTTTTTAGAGAAGTGTTGTTTAGGAATAGGGAAACAATAGCTAGTGTTTTGTTGGAATGTGTAGAACCAGGAACTACTATTATAACGGATTGTTGGCGAGGCTATATTAATCTAGAAGTGCTTGGTTATATACATTATACTGTAAACCATAGTAGAAATTGGATCTGGTGTTTTTTTTTCCCCTACTTAAAAACTGGTGTTTTTTTTTCCCCTATAAAAATAATAATAAAATAAAAAATAAAATAAAATAATTATTTAATTAAATTAATTAGATTATACAAATTATCCTTTCCAACATTATCTTTCCACATCCATTCAATAAGGTGTTCTTTTAAACTACTAATATTCAAACCCATCATTTTTTTAGTCTTCTTTTAAGTTTATTCCACAAAGATTCAACGGTTTGTGTATTAACACCTGTTGTAGGATTTACAAAATTTAAACTATGATTTACAGTTCTATGTTCAAAGCCTAAATTTCTTAGAGCAATATAAGATCGCCATTCATCACTCCAAATTACTGATCCCGGCCTACAAACCTCAACAATTAATGGCAATAATGTGTTACTAGTACGATCTGGAACCATTGAAACAAAATAAGTAGCAGGTGATGTTGAAGTGTCAGTTATACCAAAAACCCACTTTTCTTCATTTGAACATCTTCCCTTATGATATTTTTGTTTATAACGAAACATAGATTCATCAATTTGACAAACCACTCCATTTCCACCTAGTCTTATCGGATTTTGTAGATAAAACAAACTTGTTCTTTGTCTTAATAATGCGTAAATTTTTAATGTTGAAGATTTTGAAATCGTTATGTCTTTTATTGTTTACATTATTGATTTATCAGAAAACCAAGAATAACATACTTGAAAAATAGTTATAAGATCAATGGAAAAATCCTCAAAAAAACTATATTTACGGATTGAAATGTAAATGTTTTTTAAGCTACAGCAAGATTTATAGCATTTAAATGCTACACCATCTGTGTGTCGTTTGTATTTAACTTCATGTAACATGGAGTTGCAAGACTCACAGAATATCACACTTCTTAAAACTCCATGTGTGCGAAAATATGTTATTGAAGCACCTTTGTCGTTCAAAAGAGTTCTTAAAACGTCATTAAATGTCATGCTTATTTTAAAATATTTTTTAAAAACTGGTGTTTTTTTTCCCTATAGGGGAAAAAAAACACCAGATCCGAAATTTTGTAGATCCAATTACGGGTGCGAATACTCAAGCCATTGAAAATAGGTGGAGTGTTTATAAACGTAAATTCCGAGCAAGGTATATAACATGTAGAAGTGATTTAAGTCTAATGTTCGTCGAGTTTATGTTTAAGTTGAGGTTTAAAAATGAAGCATTCATTATATTAATGAATAATCTAAATAAATTCTAAATTTTTATTTGTTTTATTGGTTCGATTATACTATGTCACCCCTGAGTTCGAATCTCGTTTTTTACAAACAGAATAGATATAATTTTGAAATAAAGAATGTTCGTTTTTAAATTTAGGACATCTAATGTTTGGTTGGTGTTATTTACCAAAACTTTTATTTTACAGTTACATCGTCTACAATCTTTTTCTTTTTTAAAAAAAATTATTCAATCAACCACCGTATTGTAGTTTCTTTGGTTAGTGTTTATAATACGAGGTCTTTGTCCAAAATAAAAACTTTATCTATTATTTTGTTTTAAACCCACAAAAAGATATTCGAACTTGGGGTGACATAGTATAATCAAACCTTTTATTTATAAAACTAAAACTTAAAAAAAAGTGAGGTTCGAACATACCCCCCAAACAGGACACTCACCAACTTTTACTAAAACACGATTTATTTTCGCCATTTGAGTAATTTTAAGACATAAGTCCTATTTATCAAGGAACGTTGTACAGGACTCTTCCATATTATTTATAATAAACTTAAAAGGCTCATATAAATATAGAACCTTTTTTGTAGTTTCTGTTCCCGTTTTATTTTTGATCCTAAGATTTCCTACAATTGCACATTTTTAAATATTGTTTGACTATCTATAACAGAGGTTCCAAAACTGTGGGTCGCGAAAGTTTATGGAAAACATAACTTTTTTCGTCTTTTATTTCAGTAACACACAAACTTCATACTTTATTCCGGTATAACTAGCGGAGCAACAAGCCTTGACTATGATTGGGCTATAACTAGCTTCTACTTGAGAGTGTAAATGAACAGGAAATAGTGCGCAAAATTAGCAATGCAGAATTATAAAAAATGTCTGCTAACCAAATAATAGACAACGTGGTGATGGTAAATTTAAATATCCATATATTTATAATTAGTTTAAAATATATATTTTTAATTACCCATGGATAAAGAAATTAACCAAAGCACCTCACAACATCTATATTTAATCATACACGAACGTTGCCATCTGTTTACAGACAACGACGCCACAACACAACTATTTATTGATCTGAATTTCTTCACTCCTACAATAGTTTGCAAGTTTTGTGGCGGGAAGGCCGTTTTAGTGAAAAACAAGGCCGCAATAAATGGAATAGCATATCGATGTCATGCTTCTCGTTGCCGCCGTTTTTTGAGTTTGTATTCATTTTCAATTTTTGCCGGGTTGAAATTTAAATTCTGTGATGTTCTATACATTGTTTTTAAGTGGTTAAAAAATAACAATTTATTCGATATAGTTAATGAAGTTGGCTTGAGTAAACCTTCAGTTATAAAAGTAGTAAAAATTTTGCAAAAGAAATGTGAGTTGTGGAATGAAGTTTATGATACTAAAATAGGTGGTGAAAACGTCGCAGTACAAGCAGATGAAACGGCAATTTCAAGGAAAGGCAAAATTAAGAATGCTACGAGCTCTGATGAAAATTCGAAAAAAACTTTGTGGCTCATCGGAATAATTGAGGAAGACGATAAGAAAAAATTTAAATTAAAAATACTTAAAAATCGTAAGCTGGAAACATTTAAAAAACTTTTTGAAGAGAATTTAAATCCATATTCAATTGTTAAAACTGATGGGTTCCCCTCATATCCAGGAGCAATTGAATTAATTAAAAGCAAACATGTCGTTATTGATCACAGTAGAGGGTTTGCAAATGAAGAAGGTGAAACGACAAATACCATTGAAAATTTATGGAGTTGTCTCAAGAGTGATATTTATAAAAGACATGGTGTAATGAGGACTAACCTGGAACTATTTTTGAATGAATGGATTTGGAAAAGGAAAAATATTTTAGAAAAAACACGTAAGGGATTCAGTAATGCGTTTTGGAAGTTTTTAATAAATTCTTAATTTAAATATTTGATGTAGTTTCATTTTTTCACTTATGATAAGTTTTAAAGTTCATAATTATCTACATTTATTTTAATATTCGTTTTTAGGAGCAAATTTATTTAACTATCCTCGAGTTCGAATCATACCTTGTCGTTTTTTTCATAGTTTAAATTAAAATTTATGTTGAAAGATTTGTTTGTAAAACTAACAAAATAATAAACCTAACCTCGAACTCGAGGGTAATTATGTAAATTTTTAATATTATAAAAAATCAAATTAATCTAAATTTGATATTAATTATATTTAAAACTAATTATAAATATATGGATATTTAAATTTACCATCACCGACAACGTTTATTTAAACTTAACAAATTCAATTTTTTAATTATAAAAAATATTCAAAAAAAATAAATATGGATTAATTTTTGAAAGGAAAGCGCGAATCTATCTCATGTGTATGTGGTCAAAGCTCAGAGTCAGAGACAGACCCGGATGCTGGTTCAGCTCTCGATAATCGACCTCCGAATACAAAAAAGACATGTCCGCCGAAGCGTAAATATTATGAATCATATCTGACTTACGGATTTATTTCAACTGACTCAGGCGATGAATCAAGACCTCAGTGTGTGATTTGTTTGAAGATTCTTGTCAATGCTAGCATTAAGCCATTCCAACTGAGGCGTCACCAGGAAACAAAACACCGTGATACTGTCGGTAAATCCGCAGATTTTTTCAAACATAAAAGTGAAGGATTGAAGAAGCAAACTTCAAGCTTATAAAAATTTACGGCACTTAATTCCAGCGGATTGAAGGTATCATACGAAGTTGCACCCAGAGTTGCGAACTCTAAAAACCGCATACAATAGCGGAGGAATTAATTCTTCCATCTGCAATCGATATGGCAAGAGCAGTGTTAGGAGAGATCATGGCTAACAAGATTCGCGCAATCCCGTTATTCAACAACACTGTAAGTCGACGCATTTAAGACATGTCAGTTGATGTAAAAGAACAATTAGTTAACAGTTTGAAAATTAGCAAAAAATTTGGAATCATCCTTTTTATTTGATCACTAGATCAGCAAAAAAAGATGATTCACTTATATATCAGTAAAAAAGGTTAATAAGATTGGTAAATAGAATATTAAAACTTAATTTAATAAATTATTAAAAATTGCAGCAAACACCGAATTTCTATATTCATCAAAAAACATATACTCCTTTAAGATAGAATCTATTACTATTCTTTTACATCCTTTACTACGCTTTATCCTTAATTTCTGTCGTGACCAGTAAGATTCAACATTCTGAGTATGAGTACTGGTGGTTGGATCGACAAAATGGTATTTATGACACACAGTACTATGTGTATATCCGTAATCATTAAGTGTCGAGTAAGCAGCCCATTCGTCACTATGAATAATTGAACCACTTCGTACGTAATCTTTTATAATTGCCAAAAGTGTTGTCTTATCCCTTCGCTCCACCACTTGCATGTAACCCCGTGAAGGTTGATAGCTAGTATCAACAATTGCAAATACCCATAGAGGTTCTGTTGGAGAATGACCCTTATGAGCCTTAACATTAAAGTTAAATTTTGATTCATCGATCTGACAAGTTACGTTTGGCCCACCTAGAATAATAGGGTTCATCCTAAAATAAATTTCAATTTTACTTCTTATTAAAGTTACCAGTTTATAAATTGTACTTTCACTGATATCCACTTGTTCAATTATATCCTTTTGCAATGTTTCACGGCTATACAAGTAGATAAAATGTACGAACTTTTTTAGTGGTATAGAAGTGCCTTCGAGAAAAGAAAAAGTACGGATCGACTTAAAGGACTGGTATTTTGTACATCCTGTTGTATAACAGCGGAATGCATAGTCATCCACTGAAGAGTTCTTTTTGACTTGTCGCATTATGGTGGTGCACTCAACACAAAAAACTTCGTATAATAAGACATGGCGTTGGCGAAGAAATTCAATTACTGTGATATTGTCGTTTGATGTAAGAAGTGGTAGCATTATTGTTTGGAATATTGATTCAGTCATGAGGGTGAAATTTTAATTAATTTATTGTTAAAAATTTTACGATCATTAAAAAAGGTTGATAAATTTTTAGATCAGGAAAAAAGGTTGATCGTATTTTAGATCAAATAAAAAGGATGATCCAAGATTTGCATTGCAGTTGGATGAGTCAACTGATGTTGCTGACTGTGCAATACTTTTGGTGTTTGTACGGTTTATTAACTACATTGATTCCATTCTACAAGAAGAATTCCTTTTTTCTACAGAATTACCTACAAGAACTACACGGGAGGAAATATTTCAATGTTTGGATACTTCATAACTGAAAATCGTTTGGAATGGATTACTTGTGTGGGTGTTACAACAGATGGAGCAGCAGCCATGACCGGTAAATATTCTGGTGTCATACAACACATAAAAAATATGGCTCCCAATTCTATCTCATACCATTGTCTCATACACCATGAAGCATTGGCTGCAAAGGATCTCGACGAAGAACTTCATGAAGTGATGATGAATGCAGTAAAAATTGTGAATCACATTAAAACAAGTGCTCTTAATGTACGTTTATTTAAACTTCTCTGTTCTGAGATGGGCGCTGAACACAAACACTTATTCTTTCATACAGAAGTTCGATGGTTATCAAGAGGTCGGTTTCTATTTAGACTTTTTAAATTAAGACAAGAGGTATATGATTTTAGTTAAACAAGAAATCAGCAATGTGTAGCCACCTGGTTGACACTGATTGGTTAAGCAAATTAGTTTATTTTGTTGACATTTTTAATAGTCTCAATGATCTAAATTTGAATTTACAAGGCAGAAACAGTGATTTATTCAAACATGGAGATAAAATAAAAGCATTTATGAAAAAACTTACACATTGGAAAGTTCGTGCTAATCAGGAACGTTTGGACATGTTTCCTTGTTTGACAGAATTTATTTTATCCCAGGAGAATTTTGATGATAGTGCCACTCAAGTCAGCCATTAAAAAGTACAGTTTCAAGCCATCTGGAGTTTCTACATGCAAAGTTTGTTCATTATTTTCCTGTAAAAAAACATGACACAACTGGAGCATAATGCTTGAATCTGTAACTCTTTTCAAGCGAATATCACTAAAGTTACTTTTTCCGCTGCTAATAAAGCACAACTTATAGACCTTACATGTGATGGAACTCTAAAGGAAAAGTTCTCAGAAAACAGTCTTCCTATTTTTTAGCTTAATACTGTAACTGTATTTCCTGTAATTTCTGATATTGCTTTGTGAATGTTGTTGCCATTTTCAACCACATACCTATGTGAAGCTGGATTTTCAACATTGATGGCAATGAAAACTAGGTTAACTTTCTTTTTTACTACCCCCCACCCCTAAATTCAAAAATTAATAAATTAAAAAATTAATAATAAAAAATTAATAATAAAAAATAAAAAAGGTATAAATTAATAAATTAAAATTAAAAAGGTCATTAATAAAATTCAAATTTATTGTACTTCTAATAAAGATAACATTTTTTCAAGGGTTGGCGATTTAATATCCTTTATTGATAACCCCCCCAAAAAAAATTATCCTTTTTTTCATTTCTAAAGGGGGACCCTTGTAAATAAAAAAAATAAAAAATAAAAATAAATTAAAAAATTACACAACACATGCCAGCACAACTTAACTTCCATGCGTTTTTACAAAACTTGATAAAAAAAGACAACATTTTCAACGTGTTATTAGAAGCAGAACTAATTAATACAGAATTGGAATTTTGTCCTCGTTGTCATAACACAAGTCTTAAACTTTTAAAACGAAAAATTACGCAAATCGGATATGTAAAGCGCTGTACAACTCATCAATGCTATTTTAAAAAAAACAATAATAGCTAATGAATGGCTTGCAGCAGTGCATTTAAAAAAATTTTTAGTTGTAACAGCAGGATTCATAAGAAAAAAAACGATTGCAAGTATGGTTATTGATTCTGGAATAGATGAAAAAACCGTTTACAAATATACGAATATAATTCGTGAATTAATAACGGAAAATTTAAATATGCACGAAATTGTTTTGGGAGGTGAAAATATTAGTGTAGAAATGGATGAAGCACATTTGTTTACACGCAAATATAATCGAGGAGAAATATTAGCATCCGAACAAATCTGGGTTTTTGGAATTATTGAACGTGAGTCAAAAAAAAGTTTTTTTGCGAGTAGTTGCGCGAAGAGACGCTGATACTCTATATGCCGTTTTTTCAAGTCACGTTTTGCCAGGAACATTGGTCTATAGTAATAGTTGGAGAGGTTACAGTAAGATTAAAAGAGAATTTGAAGTTAAATCTGTTAATCATCGTTATCATTTTGTAGATCCTGAAGATCCTTTGACGCATACACAAAATATTGAAAGGTGTTGGCGTTCTGTTAAAGAAGGTATGAGAGGAGCGTGTAACGAAAATTACAAGTTACACTTAAATGAGTTTATGTTTAGGAAGAATAATCTAAACAGTAGTTTCTATGATAACCTTTTAACTTTATTAAAATTAATTTTTTAATTTATTTTTTATTTTTTATTTTTTATTTACAAGGGTTCCCCTTTAGAAATGAAAAAAAGGATAATTTTTTTTGGGGGGGGGGGTTACCCCTTTATTTATTAAATTAGCACTAACAAATAGAAATATCCATAAAACATAGAAATATCCATAAAGCTAGAAATATCATTAAATGTAGAAATATTCATAAAAAAATAGAAAACCAATAACATATGGAAATATCCATAAAACATAGAAATATCATAAAAATTACATGTTTCCACAATGAAGAGAAATAATACAAATAAACAGCTAAAGTTAAATGATCTCAAAGCCTATGTGGATAAACATAAAAATACATTTCTCCGGAATTTCCGTAAATTAAAAAAAATAGAACTGTTAGTTTAAAACATAAATTTGATATAATGTTAATTTTAAACGCGTTTCATAAATAAAATACCTTTTTATCACAAATATAATTTAATATGTATTTTTTATAATTTATTTTTGTTTTCATATGCTTGATCGTATATTAAAGTTTAAGCTTTAATATAATACCTGCCTTTTTTGATTATATATTAATGTTTTAAATATATATAAAAAATACAACGTTCAACTTGTTTATATTCAATAAATATTTAATTTTGTCACATAAATGGTAATTATATTAGCATTACATACATACATTTGTAATTAAAACAGTATTTTTAGATGTTATTATAATCAAATTAATCATAAGGTTGTTTTACAATTATAATTTTAGTTTTTCTAGTTACAATTAAGAATTAAATAATTGTAAAAGGGGTGTTATACTATTTCTTTTAAACACCACCTATTAAAATTTTAAGAATTAAAAAATGCAGTTTCTGTTTTAAAATAAAATTTCAAATTAATTTATGTTGAAAAGAAAAATATAAGAAAAAACACAAATAATGCTTAAAAAACAGGGGTTCATGTTTTTAATATTTGTAACTTAACCAATTATTATTATTATATTATTAAATATTAAAAAATTTAAAAAAAGTAAACTCATTTATAGCCATTTCTATTCCCTCTCAAGACCCGAACCTCTTCTTATTTTTTTGGGCCTCCTCGCTTTCTTTTGCATTTCATCAAATCAATTTCGATCAAACCAGTTCTACAAATCCTAATAAGGTAATTGTAAACATGTAAACACTTTCTTTTTTTTGCAAAAACATAACACGAACAAATAATATCAAACCAGCTTTGAATATTTTTTTCCACTGTTAAAAACGTAACCGTTTTATAAAAATCTTTAAATTCATTAAAATTATTAAAATTATTGAACAATCCAAAATCAGTTGAAATATTATACTCCTTAGAAACTACCAAATATTTTGAATATTGTATTTGGTATACAACATGATATCTAAAATCGTCTTCGATAGCTTCTTTACTGCTGTAATATATCCTTTCCGTTGAAGGGTTGGCAAATTTCATATCATTTATAATATCAAAAGCAACACAAAAGAATTCCTTTCTTTTCCCAATCCATATATTTTTGTTTGATCGTTCTATTTAATCTTTCAAGAGCGTTATTTGTCGACGGGAAAAATGTTCCATATGCTTCATACCAATTTCCGGTAATATTTTACTTTGCGTGGAGCAGGTTCGAATCTCATTCAGATTTTTTTTAAATTAAATTGAATTTTTTAAAACAAAAAAATAAAATAAATTAGCTTTGAATATATTTAAACAAAAGAAAAATAATTTAATAATTTCTACGAAGTTTTGAAATCTCATCAATTTACCTCCAACGTTGGACTGCCCTCGACACCAAGAAGGCATTTCCGTACGAATCCAAAAATTCCCGCCTGACATCTTTCGGAATAAATTTTTTGACTGTTCGCCAAAGTCTTTCAATTCTTTGTGTATGGATAGAGAATTTTCAGGTGAGACAAAATAATACGTATGATTAACAGAATCATGAAAGTATCCATTTTCACACAACTTCAGATACCCACGCCAGCAATCAGTAACAATTCTTGTACCAGGTAATATAGAATTTTTGATTATTTCCAACAACGTCGCTGCATTTCTACGCACAACAAATTTTAAAAAAATCTTTCCAGATTCTCGACATATCCCACCTACTAACCACACTGACTGTTTCACCAAAACTCTCCCAACATTGTATTTTCTTTTGCATACGTATGTTTCATCAACTTCAACAGTGGTATTTATTCCACCTATTTTACTATCACATAGACTCAACTGATATGAATGACATATCCTGCGGAAAATTTTAAACCAAGTGATAGCACTTCTGCTAGAAATCCCACAATGCAGCATTGCTTCTGTTACTTTAAATTCCATTGAAAAAAAATATATTAAACGAATTACTATAGACATTTTTAAATTGGTCGCGGCGAATATCGTTCCTGTTAAGAGTGAACAACTGTATCTACAACTCCGTTTTGTATAGCGCCATCTCTTTTTGTTTTTCATTATGTTTTTGGTGTTTTCAAGTACCATGTTTGTTTCACATTTTATACATTTTTTCGTTTCTAAACTTAGAAGCCCTAAGTCTTGCGCAAATTGTAACGCTTTTTCTTCTGTTTGTGTTTTTTCTGCTATTTGAAAAATGTTCATGGTTGATTTCAAATATTAATCAAATGTATTTTAATTTAAAAAAAATCTGAATGAGATTCGAACCTGCTCCACGCAAAGTAAAATATAACCCAATTTCCATTTGTAGCTATGAATCTTGTATTAAAATCTTTAATGAAGCGTTGTGTTTCTTTGAATTCCTTGTATTTTTTTTGGAAAAGCATAAGAGACTTATTAAAAAGTTCTAAATTCGTTAACGATTGAATGAAACTAATCTCGATTGTAGCCGTGCTTCTGAATATCTTCGGTAATAATTTAATCGATGACATCATTAGTTTTTTTATATGCACCCAACAATTCGTTCTCTTGGCATTTGGATTAAACTGATTCACTGCCAATGATATAGCATTCGAATTATCTGATATAAAATTTATAACATTTAAATTTCCAATGTTTTTTTAAATAAAGGGTTTAAAGCATTTAATATCCAGCTATAAGTATCACCATTTTCATTTTCACAAAAACAAATACATGTGCAGAAAAATTTTCTGTTTAAATCCGTGAAACTCAGAACAATAACCGGAAATACATAATTGTTAAGTTTATATGTAGCATCTAAATGTATATTATTGGAATGTGCTAACATTTGTAAATGTTTTTCAGAACTTATAATGGCCCTTGTTGGCTTAATTGTATATTCCAATATAAAAGAATTATCATCATTTTTGTGCTTATAAAAATCACACATACCGACAAAATCTACACTGGTGATGTTTTCTTTTCTTTTTTAATTTCCGAAATGAATGTTCTTATCAAATCTTTAGAAATTGTTATGTTATTAATAGTACATACGGCATGAATTTCGCGCCCACGCTTAATGCCGCCATCATAATATTTTTTAAGAGTCATTTTTTTCGTTTACTTCAATGCATTGGTGGTTGTGTTCACCTGCAATAGCGTTACATATTATTTTTTTTAATTGATAACAGTAATCGGTTCGAATCGGGATGGACAGCAACACTTTACTTTGTTCTTACAATAATAATAAGTTGTTCTTTGTTCGGTTCCCATGTCGCGTGACTTAATGGACCATTTATTTTCGTCAAATGAAGTGTCTGCCGGCAATATCTGCCATGCAATATGTTTACGGGATTTTTGTGGATACATGGGGTCTTTTTTGGAATTTTGATTTATAGTTAATTTAATTATGGGGTTTAAAAACATATTTTGGATCTAATTTACAATATGTGCCCCGGGTTCGAATCCTGATATTAACTTACCCCTAACCTTAATTAGATTAAAATATTATTAATTAATCCAACCTAACTAATCTATGTTAATATCAGGATTCAAACCCGGGGCCCATATTGTAAATTATAACCCATATTTATGGTATTTTTTTTTATAATGGATATTTCTACATTTTTATGGCTAATAATATATTTTAATGGCAAAATATATTATTCTCCGAAATTTATTTAACTAGTTTTTAACTTTCAAAAAAATATTTGTGGTCGATCTCCCCCCCCAAAAAAAAACTTTACATTTACCGTTTATTTTATTTATAAGAGAGTATTTTATTGTTAATATTAAAAATCTAGTATTCCAGTTAGAACAAGGAGCCTTTATACCATAGGCTTTCAATTAAATCCAATTTTCAGGTAGAACAACAGCCTTCTTAAAAATTGATACATATAATGTTTAATTGTTCATACATAAAGATACATTGTTAACATCAGCTATTAATGTCGCAGCATCCGTTAATACACACTTCCATCCTACAGCTTCACCTTTTTTTATAAATTTATTCATATCATCGAAGAAATATATTGTCTTATACCCCATTGATTAAGCTAATACGTCAAGATTTGTGTAAATTTCATTGTTATATTTATCAGGAAGGCCGTCATTATGAAACAATCGACCTTGTATAAGTGAAAATTCTTTTAATAAATCAGCTCGCTGTAAAAGATCTTCAATAATACAGGACAAATTGTTGGTTAAAATCCATTTATCAACTGAAATGTTTTGTAGCATATGCTTTAGATTCTTCGTATTTGGCATATCAAACTTCCGAAAAATCTTTTTATATAGTTCTCTTGTTAATATGTTTTTTTTTATTTCGGTGCCATTCAACTTCATAGAGTATTGTTTGTTTCTTAGCTGAAGTATATTTACAACATTAAGTTCTGCATGCTCTTCGTCAGACGACCCAAGTTCTACCTTTTCCATTTCCTTGTAAAAAGCTCTACTTATTGTGAAGAAATCAAATAATGTGTAATCAAAGTCGAATATAAATAGTACATCATGCGTTTTCACTATACTATCTTTATCAATATAATCCTGCATAGTAAAAACGTTTGTACATGAAAACAATCTAAGTAAATGAAGAATCATGGGAATAAATAAATTATTGATATTTGTAAATAAAAGATAAATCTTAATAAAATTGGAATGTTCTTTTAAAACTTTGATCTAATTTAAAAAATCACTCATAAGTTCTCATCCCTGAAAAAATATTTTTTAAATATTTTAAACGAAAAAATTTTAACAATTTAATTTAACTCTTAAAAAATGTAAAAGCATGATTCGTTTACTTTTGTTTTTATTATCAATATAACCCCAGATCAATACCCTCCCATCTCTCTTTTTATTCGTGATTGCGGTTTTAGTTTCAATTTTCTTTTATTCCACGTTCCTTCTATGCTATTTGTGTGGAAATCAGCTCCGTTTAAAACCTAATTGTGTGATTTATTACATTAATCCGTTTACAAGGGTTTTATTTATCAAAAAACAGAACTTACGGGCTGCTTGAACTTTCCGATGTATAAATAGACTGCACTGGAGAATTTTATCGGCATTGTTTACATATAATTTAATAACATCTGCCCTATCTTTTAGATTCAAGCTTGACTTACAAATAATGCGACATGGCAAATCACGGTAATTATACAGTAATGGGGGTGCAACGTGGAATCTTGAGCCGGTCGTGGAATATTGATCCATGCTAAAATATATATAAATATAGATACAAAAAAATATAAGTATTAATATATATATTCTACAGAGTTTATATAAATAATTTTATCTTATATCCTTTTAAATTATAACTTTTATGAATTTTTTAATATTTTTTTATTTTCCTAAACTCTAAAACAACCCCCAATATTGATATTTAAAAACTATAGCTCATTAATATGTATAGATTTGATATATAAAGTTGTTGTTGAATAAAAATCCATTTTTTATCCATATTTATAAATATTTTGCATGGATCAATATTCCACGGGGATCAAGATTCCACGTTACAACCCTCCCATTACTATATAATTACCTAAATAAGAAATTAATTTAAGGTTATAAACCTTTTCATTCCAGTCTTACTATTCAAATTTCAGTGATATCCAAATTTAAAAATATTCTTTGGTTAATGTACGCTTTATTACCCCGGTTCTATTAACTTATGTGAATCGAACCCGGGGTCATGAAGCGTACTAGCTTCTATTCTTTCATAGAAATTGCATGCTAATATATTTTTTTGAGAGATCTCGTTAATTTTCGTATGACATTAGGGATCAACAAAATATAAAACGATGGTCCTATCCAATGGGACAAAGGCGAGGATATAACAACCGTTTATTGGCAATTATCTTCATAGCATTGTTAATTTGTTTTTCTATAAAATCTTCGTATCCAAATCCGTTTCGTTTTCTTACAGCTTTTAAGCCAATTTATTCTTATGGTAGATCGATACGGCCAATATAACTCGCGCATTGAAACCACTTCTCTGAAATTTTGACCTGAAATTATATAAGTTTAATCTACTTCAATTTTATCACCTGCCCTTCCAATTTCGGTAAGGTCCTAGTTCAGCTCTTTTTTTTTTATTTTTTTATTAAAATTTTAATAAAACAACCATGACAATTTCAACAACAAAAATATCACGCGTACTCTACACAGACGCTGAAATTTTATCAATGAAGTACAATTTTCGCACCATTTCTTTGAAATTTCACAGCACAAAACTTGAATCACTCAGATTTGTTGCATCTTTAGGCTTAATTAACAATGAAAAATTGTGCGTAGATTGCAACGCAAATATGTGTCTGTTTAAAAAATCATCTGATAGGAATGGTTTTCAATGGCAATGTAAGCAGAAATGTCGATTTACCCAAAGCGTTACTGTAGGGTCGATATTTGAAGGTTGTCATATGACATTGGACAAAATTATGCTTTTGATATACATGTGGGCTAAACAACACATGCAACAACAAATTTGCGACGAGGTTGGAATAAACAAAAATACTTGTTTAAAGTGGTGTAATAAGCTTAGAGAAGTTTGTGAATTGGTTATTGGGGAAGAAAATGAAATGATTGGCGGTGTTGATGAGAATGGAATTGCTATTGATGTGGAAATTGATGAATCATTATTTTTCAAAGAAAATTTAATCATGGGCGTATTGGTGAGCCAGTTTGGGTTTTTGGTGCGTTTGAACGAAATACTGGTAAATGTTTTTTTGTTCCAGTGGAGCATAGAAATACTGACACTTTGCTTCAAATAATATTTCAACGAATTAGGCCAGGAAGCAGAATTATTTCAGATCAATGGGCTGCTTATCGGAGTCTTGCTATCAACCCAAATTATTTATACGGATCGATCAATCCTTCTTTAAACTTTGTGTGTCCTGAAGATCCAAGCATTCATACTCAAAATATCGAAAATATTTGGTGTCACATCAAACGAAAATTGCGTATACAATTTGGAACGAGTGAAGAAAAGTTTGAAAGTTATTTTTTCGACTTCATGTGGAGAAAAAAAATTAAATATGAGGAAAAAGATGAATTTAATGCTTTTATCGTGACCTTGAAGAATTTAGTTTAATAAAATAGTAGTGTTGAATTGTTTTTTTTATTTAGAAAATGTTAACAAATATATTAAAATTTTAATAAAAAATAAAAAAAAAAGAGCTGAACTAGGACCTTACCCCAATTTCATGTTTAAAGTATTGAGAATTTTTTCCTTGGAACTATTCAATAATAAACGGGTTTCTTTGAATTTTTAGCAACGATTTTTGCATTAGTACCTAAATTATAAAAATAAATTATCCTAAATATATTAAAAACCCTAAGTTTGTAAGCAATACATTTTGTTAACAACAAAATGAATCCATATCTTTAATTATCCCTACTGTTTAATTGTTTTCCTTTCCCAATATACACACAAAGTATTCATATAATAAAAGAGGTTGGGCAGCGAAAGATATAACATCTAATTCGGTTTGGATTCTTCGTCATATTATATTACACTTCGTGGGTTTTGATAATACAATCTTTTTTAAGAACGAATTTGAGGTTCGAGCCTATACATGATTTTAGTCCAACGCCTAGAATTGATATATATCTGGTATAAAAATACTCATAAACTTATTGTGTAAATAGTTTATCAATAACATCTTAAATTTTCTCATATAAACACAAATCAGTCATTCTAATTAATAATAAATGCAGTTGGTTAGATTCTAAAAAGTGATATTATTTACGTGTAACAAGTTGTTAAAAGCAGAAGGTAAAACTTTATAGTTTGTTGTATTCAATACTAATTTATCGGATTAATTGCCATTATATCAAATTGTTGTCGCACAAACAAGATCTCTAAATAATTATATGATTAACGAATATCTGTATATGCTTTACACTTCCACCTGTTCGGAATACAAGTTAATTTTTAACAAAAGTGAATTTAGGATGCTCATATGATTCAAACAATGATATCAATTAAGAATGGTTTTGATTCAAAAGAAATCCGGTTGTTCAACACAAGAATATTCTAACAACAACCGCCTGTTTGAGGGATGATAGCACTGTTACGAGTCCACCAAAAGTAAAATGTGCGAAAATGTTTTTTTTCCAATTTAAAATACCAACCACTCCTAGAATACTTTATTTTGCCAGTTACGTGGTATTTTTAAATGTTTGATTATTATTATTACAAGCCAAAATAAACACTGATTGTCCAAACAATATAATTTTTGCAAAAAGCTTTTAAATAAGAAAAGGATTTATTAAAGCAAAGATTGATAAAAATAGAACCGAAATACGGAAACGACAAACTATTTATTGTACAAACGGTACTCTTTTGCCTTTTATATCACGAAATAAATATTTATTTCTGCCAATCTTGAAAAAAAGGATGAGAATATGTTGTATTGGAACTCGCGTTGCCTGCCCCAATAATTATAACAACGATTATAGAAGATGAAACAAGACGACAGATCTATGGTAAACATTGTCATCTTGTAGAGAAATTGTAAGCCAAAAACAGAATTTAAATGCTGTTAAACTGAACATCGAGTTCCAGTAGAATCACAAGAAAAATAGGCAAGTCGCCTGTTTGAAGAGCAAACTTGATCACAAGTTTTTTTAATAGGATTTTATAATATTGTAACAGAATCATTTTGAACCTAACCAAATATAAACATTGAGAGATATAAGCTACGGGAAATGGTAATATATGACTTTTAACAAATAAATATACTTCGAATCTTTTGTTCAAATACATTTCATCGATTTTCGATGGCCTTCGGACAACAAAAAATTTAGAAGCTATGAAACCTTTTTTATCCATTAACCAAGCTGGAAAGATTCTTGGGATAACACAATTGCACGTCGAATCAGTTGAGTTTTATTGCAAAATTTTATTAAAAATTCTAGAATTGAAACGATCCTTCTCCCCTGAAACTTACAGGAAAAAATCTAAGCTTATTTAGCGCAGATAAAAATATAACAGCTCGTAAAAAGAAGGTTCTTATTGTTTAGCAACCTAAGAACTCTAAGCCATCTTTTAAAACATATAATTATATTTGTAAGAAAATGAAAGGAAGTGTTATTTTAAGATACACTATAAAATGATTCTATTAAAACGTAAATAAGTGACATATCCTTTCACTTTTACAATTAATTTTTGGAGAATAATATATTTTGCCATAAAAATATATTATTAGCCATAAAAATGTAGAAATATCCATTATAAAAAAAAAATACCATAAAATATTTTTTTAAACCCCATAATTAAATTAACTATAAATCAAAATTCCAAAAAAGACCCCATGTATCCACAAAAATTCCGTAAACATATTGCATGGCAGATATTGCCGGCAGACACTTCATTTGACGAAAATAAGTGGTCCATTAAGTCACGCAACATGGGAACCGAACAAAGAACAACTTATTATTATTGTAAGAACAAAGTAAAGTGCGGCTGTCCATCCCGATTTCGAACCGATTACTGTTATCAATTAAAAAAAATAATATGTAACGCTATTGCAGATGAACACAACCACCAATGCATTGAAGCAAACGAAAAAAATAATTTGACGAGAAAGGAAATGAAAATAACTGTTAAAAAATATTATGATGGCGGCATTAAGCGTGGGCGCGAAATTCATGCCGTATGTACTATTAATAACATAACAATTTCTAAAGATTTGATAAGAACATTCATTTCGGAAATTAAAAAGAAAAGAAAACATCACCAGTGTAGATTTTGTCGGTATGTGTGATTTTTATAAGCACAAAAATGATGATAATCCTTTTATAGTGGAATATACAATTAAGCCAACAAGGGCCATCATAAGTTCTGAAAAATGTTTACAAATGTTAGCACATTCCAATAATATACATTTAGATGCTACATATAAACTTAACAATTATGGATTTCCGGTTATTGTTCTGGGTTTCACGGATTTAAACAGAAAATTTTTCTGTACATGTATTTGTTTTTGTGAAAATGAAAATGGTGATACTTATAGCTGGATATTAAATGCTTTAAACACCTTTATTCAAAAAAACATTGGAAATTTAAATGTTATAAATTTTATATCAGATAATTCGAATGCTATATCATTGGCAGTGAATCAGTTCAATCCAAATGCCAAGAGAACGAATTGTTGGGCGCATATAAAAAAACTAATGATGTCTTCGATTAAATTATTACCGAAGGTATTCAGAAGCACGGCTACAATCGAGATTAATTTCATTCAATCGTTAACGAATTTAGAACTTTTTAATAAGTCTCTTATGCTTTTCCAAAAAAAATACAAGGAATTTAAAGAAACACAACGCTTTATTGAAGATTTTAACGCAAGATTCATAGCTACAAATGGAAATTGGTATGAAGCATATGGAATATTTTTCCCGTCGACAAATAACGCTCTTGAAAGATTTAATTTAACGATCAAACAAAAATATATGGATTGGGAAAAGAAAGGAATTAAGGAATTCTTTTGTGTTGCTTTTGATATTATAAATGATATGAAATTTGCCAACCCTTCAACGGAAAGGATATATTACAGCAGTAAAGAAGCTATCGAAGACGATTTTAGATATCATGTTGTATACCAAATACAATATTCAAAATATTTGGTAGTTTCTAAGGAGTATAATATTTCAACTGATTTTGGATTGTTCAATAATTTTAATAATTTTAATGAATTTAAAGATTTTTATAAAATGGTTACGTTTTTAACAGTGGAAAAAAATATTCAAAGCTGGTCTGATATTATTTGTTCGTGTTATGTTTTTGCAAAAAAAAGAAAGTGTTTACATGTTTACAATTACCTTATTAGGATTTGTAGAATTGGCTTGATCGAAATTGATTTGATGAAATGCAAAAGAAAGCGAGGGAGGCCCAAAAAAATAAGAAGAGGTTCGGGTCTTGAGAGGGAATAAAAATGACTATAAATGAGTTTACTTTTTTTAAATTTTTTAATATGTAATAATATAATAATAATAATAATTGGTTAAGTTACAAATATTAAAAACATGAACCCATGATTTTTAAGCATTATTTGTGTTTTTTCTTATATTTTTCTTTTCAACATAAATTAATTTGAAATTTTATTTTTATTTTAAAACAGAAACTCCATTTTTTAATTCTTAAAATTTTAATAGGTGGTGTTTAAAAGAAATAGTATAACACCCCTTTTACAATTATTCAATTCTTAATTGTAACTAGAAAAACTAAAATTATAATTGTAAAACAACCTTATAATTAATTTGCTTATAATAACATCTAAAAATACTGTTTTAATTACAAATGTTATGTAATGCTAAATATAATTACCATTTATGTGACAAAATTAAATATTTATTGAATATAAACAAGTTGAACGTTGTATTTTTTTATATATATTTAAAACATTAATATATAATCAAAAAAGGCAGGTATTATATTAAAGCTTAAACTTTAATATACGATCAAGCATATGAAAACAAAAATAAATTATAAAAAATACATATTTAAATTTTATTTGTAATAAAAAGGTATTTTATTTATGAAACGCGTTAAAATTAACATTATATCAAATTTATGTTTTAAACTAACAGTTCTATTTTTTTTAATTTACGGAAATTCCGGAGAAATGTATTTTTATGTTTATCCACATAGGCTTTGAGATCATTTAACTTTAGCTGTTTATTTGTATTATTTCTCGTCATTGTGGAAACATGTAATTTTTATGATATTTCTATGTTTTATGGATATTTCCATATGTTATTGGTTTTCTACATTTGTTGGATATTTCTACGTTTTATGGATATTTCTATGTTTTATGGATATTTCTACTTGTTAGTGCTAATTTAATAAATAAAGGATATTAAATCGCCAACCATTAATTTTTGTTCAACCAATTTCTAAAATGTTGATTAATATCTTTGTAGAATTATAATTGGTTGTTCAAAAATTAAGTGTAAAAATAAATGGTTTTAGTAATTAATTGTAAAAATAATTCAATTTCATAATTCAATTTAATAATTTCATTTTAATAATCTCCTAAGATCTTCAGCAGGATCTACAGTCTTTTTCATTACTTTTGCAACAGCCATCAGAAAATCTTCTTGTGTCACATGAACTCTTCTCTCTCTTAAAGCAAACATCCCCGCCTCAGTACATACTGCCTTAACATCCGCACCACAACAATTTACTAATTTCATAGATATTTCTTCTAAGCTTATTCCTTTTACAAGGTTCATTTTTCTTGAATGGATTTTCAAAATTTCTAGTCTTGCGGTTTCTTTTGGATTTGGGAATTCTATTTTTCTGTCAATTCTACCTGTCCTTAACAAGGCAGGGTCTAGGATGTCGATCCTGTTGGTCGCCATTATAATTTTGATATCATTTCTATTATCAAAGCCGTCTAGTTGATTTAATAATTCTAACATGGTTCTTTGTACTTCAGAGTCTCCTCCTCTTGCCTCGTTTCTGGTTGAGCCGATGGAATCTATTTCATCCATGAAAATAATTGAAGGTGCATGTTCTTTTGCCATAACAAATAACTCTCTTACTAATCTAGCACCCTCTCCAATATACTTTTGTACTAATTCACTGCCACTTACTCTAATAAATTTACACTGTGTATGATGTGCTACCGCTCTTGCTAGGAGTGTTTTGCCTGTTCCAGGTGGTCCGTAAAGAAGGACCCCTTTAGGTTGTGCAATACCTAAATTCTCAAATAATTCTGGGTGCTTGATAGGCAACTCAATCACTTCTTTAATCTCTTTTATTTGTTCATCTAATCCTCCTATCATGTCATAAGACGAGTCTGGTACTTTCTCCATAATCATTAAAGATACTAAAGGATCAACAATAGAAGGCAATATTCTATGAATTGTATACGTATCAGAATGTAATGCTACTCTAGCTCCTGGTTTAAGTGCATGATAATCTACATCCTCTTCTACATTTACTAGGAATTTTCCTTCGTGGTTCGCTTTCACTAAAACTTGGTTCTTTCCCATTTTTTTAACTACTATCCCTATTGTTGAACATGGTATTTGTACGGTATCTATTTCTTCTCTTAATGTTCTTACTTGGTTGTTTAAATCGTAAAGCTTTTGTGTAATGGATCTTAATTCTTGTTCTTTGATTTCTATTTCCTTTTTTAAAATTTCATTTTTTGAAATAAAAAAATTTGTTGACATTTTAGGGTTAGAAATTTAAATTATTTTATTTCTTATGTATTTGCTTATACTTCTTTTCGGGTTCGAATCTCGAATCGTTCATAAAAGGAAAAATAAGATGTGATCCTTTGTATGGTTCTAATAATCATGTTGCTATTTATTAATAAGACACGATCCTTTTTATGGTTCTAATAATTATTGGTTAAAAATTACGGATTTAATAATTTCGTCAAAATATCAATAGATAAAAAGTTAACAATAATATGACCTGTGTTATTAGACGTGTTGAAATACCTTTTTTTTTGAAAAACCATAGCTGATAAAAAAAAGATTAGCAAGCTTTGTGTTATTAAACATTCAAAAGGCAACTGACATAAAATTTATATGAAAGAGAAACATTTAATAAATGACGTAAAAAATTTGTGAACTGCTATGCTCTTTTTATGAAATATCTTATACAACATCCTGGGAAGTTGATTTTTATTTTAATATTTTACCATCTTTCATGTTAAATAATATTGAAATCAAATGGATAATTGGTAATGCAGGTGAATTAATTGTTGTTAGTTAGAATTGTCTATTTTTTGTCGTAATTAAAACAATTTTCTTTATAGTAAAATACTAAAAATCCATGTCATAAATAATTGAAATTTGGTTATAAAACAATATAAAATTTTTGTTTATATGAAAAATCTTGATTTTAAAGCTAGTCCCAATAAAAGAAGATGTTTAATTATAAAAATATAATAGGGTGGGTCGCTTTATGGTGTGTAAAATAAAGAGATTTACTTTAATTTTTATAAAATGAATATTTAATTGAACAAATTGACAATTTCATGTATTTTAATCATATAAAGCATATGTCAATAAAATCTCCGATTCTTATCTTTTAGCAATCTATACTTTGATTGGAAACCAATTCCCTGCTATTGTATTAATATGAGTTCAGTCGGTTTTTGTTTTAAACTAAACGCTATGATTAGTTGCGTAGTATGAATAAAAATGGCTGACCGCTCCTTCGTATCATTTCCAGGCAACTGCGAGTGTTTCAGATTCTAAAAAATAAAAGTTTTCATTTTATTTATTAATATTGGACCGTCTCTTATGTTTACCCGTTTTAAACAGGCTCATATTTTGTGTTTTCTCTACAAATCCAAGTACCCAAAGCCTTCAACAAGAAGGACTAGGTTATACCTTCTTTTAACGAATTTTTATCTGTCAATCTCTACTATGATATCTGTGCTCCATGGTTTTTTGTACAATAATTAGGTTGCGATTTTTTGTATATCTCATGTATCACATCCCTACAGGTTTTTTTCTCGTTTTTAAAACTGTTAATAGTTTAAACGGGGATGTCGCCGCTTGAAAATTATATGTTCAGTTTCCTGGTGTTTTTTCGGTAAGTAAACGCAATATCATTTAATAATTTCCTCTACATTTTTGACATTTGAAAAAGCTTAATACCTTCCTGAATGTCTATATAACAAGCTTGACCGCGAACAATATGTTTTAAATTAAATATAAGACAGCAAAAAACGACGACTAAATAAGTTTTCACGTTTTTCTTCGGTGGTAATAAAATTAATATAGATTTTTTTTCAGCTATAAAAAAGAATAAGTTGTTATTTTCGTACAAAATTCAGGTATATAGACGTTTACAAGCAAGATGTCATCAATTTTGACAAAAACTATCGAAAAGAGGATGGATAGCACCATATTTATTTCTCTACAAATATCAGCAACAATTCAATTTGAATCACCAATTAACTTCTACAATTCTTTGGCTTCGTCAATATTTATTGTAAAACCTATTCATCCTAGGGCTCTATTTGTCTGAAGGTTCATAACAAGGGAACATATTGTAAGTTACATTTGCAGTATCTGATATTTTATCATCTTATTTTTCCTCTACTGTAAACTTTAACTCGTAACAATGAATAAGTCAAACAAACTCTTAAAGAAAGTCTACTATCGAGTAAAAGGCTAGAAAACTCCGAAATGAATCTGTTTCTACGCGTTTCATTATTGCATTGTAAAACTCATGAAAATTTGAGCCATTTATTATTGTTCTCTGAACATATAGTAAACATTGAAAATATTAATCGTGATCAATATCCCTTTTCTTTATCACGTAGTTGATTTTTAAATTTAAACCCATTCCTATATTATTTAATTTAATTTACCCCATTATTAAAATACTGCCTCTCTATGCAGTATTGTGTAACCTTATTTTTAATCATTACAAGTAAAGAAAGTAAAAAGAATTAATATTTTAATTTTTATTATTCTTTTTTTAAAATCAACATTACTGTAAGAATGTAAAATCAACAAAATTCAATAATGTACTTTTTATTTTTTTTGCAATTAATTTTTTTTTCAGAATTAACCACTTTATTTTTCTGGTATCCGATCAAAGAAATCCATCTCTGGTAAATAATTGGCTTTAGATTCATTTAATCCTTTTATTTCATCCAACAATTTAAATATTTTTTCTTTAGTTTGTTTAAGTTCATTAGACAAGAATATCATATTCTCTGTCAATGATGGATTATCAATATCCCTTTGTATTGTTCCAATTGAATTATAATAGTGAAATAATAAATTGTAATTTCTTTTCTTAAAGCAAGGAACATACGAAAAATATTCTGTAAAATAAAACAATGTTCTACTCTTAGTTTTTTAATTAAAGGGTATTAATTAAACAATGAAATATTGTGAATAATCAAGTATATACAGTGTGCAAAAAAATGTTTGGACAAAAATAAAAATATGATTTCATATACATAAAAAATGTAATATACCCTAGCAATTAAAATATCCTCACTGAATTCAACCAAAAAGACGAGAAACTATTATTCACGTAAGAAAGTACAACTTACTTAGAGTTAATGAGTAAAAAAAAATTTACTTGTCAAAAAATGTTTGGACAAACTAAAGAAAACCCCGAAAAAAACAGTTAAATTTTTCCTCCTAATGAATATAATATTAAAATACAGATGCACTCTTTATGTTAAAAGAAATCGAGAAAAATCGTCTTACTTGAACTTTATGAACAAGGTAGACCGGCGTAGAACATTTCAAAGGAAGGTTATTACCATATCTTCTACTATACGTAATTTTATACAAAAATATAAAAGAGATGGAATATTATCACAAAAAATCCACTGGTCATCGACCAAATCTTTCCAAAAATGACTTTAAAGAATTAGAAAATCTAAAAATCTGACGCCTCTTATTGATGCAGTCTCTTTAACAACAAAATTGGGGGGGGAAATAACAAAAATGGTGTATCCACAGGCAGTGAGAAAGGCATTAAAAGTATGGAGTTTATAATGGCTCGGTTATATTAAAACCGTTGCCTTTCTAAAGTACACAAAAATAGGCACTTTAAAATTGTTTTAAAATGGGCATTAAAGCCAAGTTCTTTCTGGAGTAGTGTTATTTTCAGTGATGAAATAACATTTCAATTAAAAAACGGCTTTGGAATCAATTCATGTTGGAAAAGAAGAGGAGATTCAATGAATCCTGATTACATTAATAAAACCTTTAAATATGATTATGTACTATTATGTTCTAGGGATGTTTTAGTGAAAAAGGAATTGGAAACCTAGTTTTTATTGATGGAATAATGGACAGGTTCAAGTATGTCAGAATATTAGCAAACAATCTAACGGATTCTGCCACAAAATGGGCATGAAACCTTTTTATTTTTCAATAGGATACTGATCCTAAACATACTAGCCTGCATGTCAGACAATATTTTGAAGATAATCGTATCAAGATACTAGAATGGTCTGCTTAAAGTCCAGATCTTAATCCCATTGAGAATTTATAAGCTATAACTAACAAAAAAATCTGCAGAAGAATATTTAGTAGAAATCGGATCTCGTTGAGGCTGTGATGACTGCTTGGAATATTATAACGATGGAATTATGTGTCAAACTTGTTAACAGTATGAAAAGTAGGATTTTAGAATGTTTAAGAGCCAAAGTAAGCTATAACAAAATATAATTAATTTTGTCCAAGCATTTTTGAGATGAATATTGCTTTAATAGAACCTGTGATACTTTGTAATCATGGGTTCTTTATTTAATAATGCATATAACATCCCCCGCTCGAGACGGTAGTCTCATCTTCCCATACCTTTTAAATCAAAGTGTCTCTTCTTTGTGAACTTTCCATCTTGCTTTCTTACTAAATATGAATCATTCCCTAACAACCCAACAACCCTCTCCGTTATCTAAGAACCTTCGTATTCATTCTTTGTTGCATTCCCTAAATTCTCTCGTTTTGCAATTCTAACTTTTTGTCCCGTCATGAACTTCTCTTTCTTTCGTCTTTAAACCTACTTGCGTATGTTCCGTATTTGCTATTACAAGAGCAATAATTCCCCATCTTCTTCCATTACTGCTTCCCTTGGTGTCCTACCTATCGCCTTATGATAGGTATCATTATATTTCCTAACAACAACCTCCAGCTTTTCCTCGATGTTTGATCCTTCCATTTTCAATAAACTTTCTCTTATCGACCTAATTACTCTTTCAATCCGACCGTTAGGACCTATGAGATTCCACAGAAACCTTTCTGTGGATAATACCAAAGCATCTTGACAAAACCTATTCACTCTTTTGTTGACGAACTCCTTACCATTATCAGTTATGAGCTCTTCTGGCTTGCACTTCTCACACCATTCTTCTAAAACTCTTAAAATTGTTTCTGCACTTTTGTCGTTAATCATACGAGCCATTACAAATCTAGTGAAGTAGTCTATCCCTATCAAGGCATAACCCCCTGTCGGCTGAAAGTCTATCAAATCAAGTGAAACCTTTTCCAGCTGCCTACTAGTCTCGACAAAACCACATCCCCCTCGAGTCTTCCTGTTTATCTTAGAACATGTTTCTACATTCTTAACGACATTCTCGACCGTTTTTTCATTATCCAATCCAATAGTATCTTTGCTTTAGCCTATGATACGTTCCTTCAGTTGCCCTATGATTTGTTTCAATATGAGCTTCCACAGCTAGTTCCTTACGCTTCTCAATATCCGGATACTCCCTCTTAATTCCGTTATCCGAGACCCAATACTCCTTTCCATTCTCTCTTATCACATGTTTGTTAATCTTTCCATCTTTAATCTTTGTTCCTTTTTCTGATTGTTTAACTACATTTTCATCTTGTTCGTAAATCCTTGATAAAGCATCTGCTCCCACCAATTCCTCTGGTTTTTGGTATTCAATCGAGAAATCAAACTCTTGTATATGTTCTATCCACCTATTTATCCTGTTGTTGTTAAAATTTGGCTTAACTCTTATTTGCTCCAATGCTTTGTGGTCGGTTATTAACTTAAACTTTCTACCTCTTAATTCATATTCAAACTTCTTAATTCCCCAGAAGATTGCTAACATTTCCTTTTCACTAATCCCATATCTCGATTCTGTGGATGTTAATTTCTTGCTAGCCCACTGTATAGGAAGTAGGTTTACCTTCAAATTCTTGCATTAAAACTGCACCCAACCCAACATTACTTGCGTCCCGTTTTCAACACAAACTGCTTTTTGTAATCTGCCAACAAATTTTCCTCGCATTTCTTTCAGCCTTCTTTTTAAGTCATCAAACTCTACCTGTAGATCCGAGTTCCAATTCCATCCTTGTTATTTCCTCTTAGACTCGATGTCATTTTTGTCGTAAGACTTGCAAAATCCTTGATAAATGGTCTAAAACCATCCAGCCAGCCCTAAAAACCGTCTTAACTCCTTAACGTTTCTTTGGAGTGGGATACAACAAAGCCTCGTTCTTCTTCACGTCGTTCGGGGTCTGTTCTTAATCCATTTATCCTAACACCTAATAGTTCCACCTCTCCAAGTGCAAATTGAATCTTTTGCTTGTTAATCTTTAAGCCATTCTGGATAAACTTTCTTAAGACACGAGCTAGCCTTTCATCGTGCTCCTCTCTGGTCTTTCCAAATACAACAACGTCATCCATGTAAACATTCACTCCTTCTCTTAGTTCTTCGTCTAAAACTTTGCACATCACCCGCTGCATAATTTGCGGTGAATTCTTAAACCCCATTACCATGGAATTCCATTCATAAACCCTGCCATCAAACTCAAAAGCTGTTTTCTTCTTATGTTCTTCTTCAATTTCAATACTATAAAAATCCTTCTTTAAGATCTATAACACTAAAGAATTTGCTACCTTGTGTCGAGTTTTACAACATCCCTTATATTTCTCAATTCATAAGGATCCTTTTTCACACAAATCATTCAGAGCCCATGAAGTTAGACACAAGCCTCACCCCTCCATTCGGCTTTTGAATCGCTCTAATTGGATTTCTCCACTCACTTTCAGATCTTCTTATAATCCCTCTTTCCTCTAATTCTCTTATATAGTTATCGGTTGCCTTCCTAAGAGCCTAGGGAATCACTACTCCCTTCTTGATCACCTTTGAACCTCTCTTAGTTTCTATTTGCACTTCTCTATTTTACAAAATCTTATCTTTTCATTTTCCTCATAGAATACCTCTTTAAACCGCTTAAATATTCTTCCTTAGAATCAACAGTTCTTTTGATTGTCTTATTTCCAAAAACACTTCTAATTAACTCTGAGCCACCTTTATCAGCCAATTTCTTCTTCTGTTCCTTATCTTTGTCGTATGCTTTCATTCTCTCTTTTACCTTTTCAAATGTATACGAGCAATCTGTGGTTCTATGCCCACTCTCGTTACAAACAAAACACATTCTGTTTATTGGTATCCAAAACCTTTTTTCACCCGACCAACTTCTATCTTTAAAGTTATTCTTGAATTTATCCTCTTCAATCATCCTTCTTCTAAACTCCACTACTCTATCCTTAAGATTCTCGGCTTCTTTCTCTACCTGTGCCATTTTAAATCTATCTATTGTAGGTTTCCAGTCTTCCTCTACAATATCATTTTCTATGATATATCTTCTAAGTCTCTTGGTTGCTCTAATCAACCTAAATACCTTTAAACTTCTCGTACTATCTATTTTGAACGCTCCCCGTTCGTTTTCCAACTTACACATTCTCCTTATATATTTTATTTTCAATCTCTTGATCGACGGAATTCGCTTGGATCCCCTTAACTATTGCAGTTGACGCCATGTGATACTTTGTAATCATGGGTTCTTTATTTAATAATGCATATAACAGAACCTTTACATCATAAATTTATTTTTAAGGGAAAAAAATACAGGTAATTAAACTGTATAAATAATTATACATAATTTATAAGATATATCAAGACAAAATATGTTTTAATAATTTATTTTATTTTTTTGTCCAATCTTTTTTTGGACCACTGTATATAACACAATATAATACAATTGGTTTATATAAATCATTGTTTGTGATGGTTCTAAATTTTATTTTATATTATATGCATCATTAAATAAAGAACACTATGATTACAAAGTATCACATTTTATAATGTCTTGAAAGAAAAGGCATCGATTTTGTGATGGAGTTCCGAACCAAAATTTGGTTTTTAATAAAAATTTTTCGGTCCTGCAATGTAAAAAAGTTCAAAAGATTATTTGATTGAAAATAAAACAATTTATTGTTGTACAAAATGGCCTGTTATGTCATGTAATTTCTTGTAAAAGTGACAGATTTTTGTTCATGATATTTTAAGACTTAGGTTCGAATAGGATAAGAAATACAATCGTACTTTGGCTTTATATATTACAGGATCTCGGATGTAAAGAGTAAATAAACGTGGAAAACCCAGGCCGCGCATGTAAGCGTTTGAATTCCGTGTTCTTAAATCTATTCCCTTAAAGGTAATTATAAAATTCAGGAAAAATTAAAAATTAATATAACACAAATAAACTTAGTTTAGCCTGTTGAGTCTAATGATTTGTCAGATACAAAAGACTCTCATGTTTGTGGCTAAGGCAATATTCATTTATATATTCCCTTAAAAAAAACAAAAAAATGACAGTATCCAATTATTAATAAATAATTTGCGTAGATATAATGTGGTGCTTTACTTATTATGTATTCTATATCCTGTTTAAACTCATTTATATGTGCATATATACACTTTTTCGAAATTACTTTCCAGTCTTTATATCATTTTATTTCGTTATATCATGTCTTAAAATTTGACAATACAGTTTCTATTAAAGTCGTGTATATTCTTACACGTTTTGAAATTATTCTGAATGATAAATAACTATTTAGTTTACATTTATATTTGCAACACCTTCGAGATATGATTTATGACTATAAATTTTCCTAAATTCAATTTCTTTTGAAGAACGGAATAAGAATTCAAATTTTCCGAGTAGAAGCAATCTTAAGTGTTATCTATAAGTTCTTTCATCTACTGCGCATGTCAATCATGAGGTTCTTATATAAACTTTTTCGTTGTGTATGAGCTTCTAAACAATTTTGCCCTATATTGATATAGTTTCATCGATAAATATGGCAATGTTGTTTTTTATGATGCTATTTCTTTTCATTATACTTAAAATTTATAAAAACATTTAATGAGAACGACTGTAATGCAGATATTTGTACATTGTTGTTAATATTTAACGTGTTGTTTTTTTTATCTAGTATTTCTTATAAATATTCGGTAATCGAAATGCATCATGCACAAAAAGGTGTTTTTTATTTATAGGCTAGATGTCGGCCTTGCTGCAACATGAGGTTGTACAAAGACAATATATTCATTATGTATGTTGTAGATAAGATGGCATGGAATCCTTCCATCAATTCTTTATATATCTTTTTTCTTTGGATGCGATGGTTTTCGAACTTTCGTTTCATTGTACAACATTGTATTTTTTTAGGAAGTATAGATTATAATTTAAGAATAGTAAAGTCTTCCATATGTATCGAACCTAGGAGGCGGGTTCTTATAACTAATTGATTGAACTTTACAATAATATACTCATTTTTAAATTCCTTGATATGTCGACCGAATAATAAGAGTTTTTAAAGACATGCAAGAAAACAACAGCCCAATCAACGATTCCACCACGAAAAAAATGACGGCATAATTTATTCACACAACAATTTGATGCCTACATTAACTTAAAGTACCGAAGACGGTTCACGGTTCAAACAAATCATCGAGTTTCAATTTAAATGACGAAAAAAAAGAATCTGAAGATTTATTCAACACCGATTTGTTTTTTTGGATCTCCTTTCCCAAAATACCCCGGGTTCTAATCCATGTATTAACCTAATTCTAATTCTAGTCCTCGATTTAAATATTATTAATAAACCTAACCCAACTAATTAGGTTAATACCAGGATTCGAACCCGGGGGGTTTTGGGAAAGATCAACCGTTTTTTTAATAAAAACAACACGTCTTAACGTCTCCGCATTATTTACGGTAACCAGAATAACTTATACCTCTGCTGATTGGTCATAATTGGTTAAAAATTAAGCAAGGCTCCTGTATACATATTGGTTTTATTCTTGGTATAAATTTTTTATAAAAAATATAATTTAATTAACAGAATATTGATATTTATTCAAATTTTCAGTGCTTGTTCATATTGGCTGAAGAGTGGTTCGCGATGCGTTTTTGGCTATAAATTAAAAATTTAAAAAAATTACCCTTGTTTTTGTAAAATGAAAAAAAGAAGAAGAAAAATAAAATTAATTAAAATGAATATTTAAGTAAATCAGCAATTAATCTTAATTTCTTTTACCATATATCTAATTAACTATATATCAATAAATTCCTCTGTTCATAACTCTTTGTAATATCTATTTTTATCGATGGCCAATTTCCTTCAATTGTATTTATATGAGTTTCATCGACTATATTTGTAAATTCAACACTGTGGGTAACTGTATAATGAGAATTTAAATCTTGATCAGTTCCTCTATAACTTTTCCATCCATCAGGGAATAATTTTGATTCTCAAGTTCTTCATGAGTTTTGAAAAAAATTGATATAACAAATTAGGGTTTTTATATATAAAAGAAAAAAAATTATATTATTAAACGACATTGTTTTTATTATACTATATAAGGATAAAAGATGTGCGTGTTTTATTCGTTCAGCATATATTATTCCTTCTTTTTTTCTTTGTTCCCTGTTCTTTTTCTTTCTTTTTTTTTCTTTGTTCCTTATTCTTTTTCTTCCTCTTTTTTTTATTTTACAAAAACAAGGGTAATTTTTTTAAATTTTTAATTTATAGCCAAAAACGCATCGCGAACGACCCCACCTCCGTTCATATTTTGGTAAAATATTAATACATAAGGGAGGGGGTCTTTAAAAAAATATAAAATAAAATAATTTTAATTTTTAATTAAATCAATAATCGAATAAAATCCACTATACAGTGTAAGTTTGGTTCTTTCAGCAACAATTCTTTTCTTCCAAAAAAAATCTTTTACAATATCAGATACGTACCTTTATCAATCCATTTTTACTCTATACGAAGCTTTAAAATGAGACCAAACATTTACAATAGCATTTGTAGTCTGTCCTTTCTCATTTACAAAACCAATACTATGATTAACTATTTCATGGACACTACCAAACATCGAGCGGTATTAGGATAACTGGGATATCTATAAGTTCTTATAATTGAACCAAGTAATATAAATTTATCAAAAAGTGCTTTTATGGTAGATGCCTGCCTATTTTCTACTAAATATAAAAAGAGACGATCCTTTCCCCTTCTACTACACCTCCTATTATCCATTGTATGTCTGTAACATCATTCAAAACAGATGATGGATTAATAATGATTTTGCCTCGACAGATAGCAGTTTCATCAACTATAACTGTTGTATTAGACCCTCCAATTTTTTCAAACTCATCGATATTAATTTTTGCCAATATATTATCCTTAATTTTAATAATGGAATTTCTACATACATTTGTATGTAGTTCCATTTGTATAGTATCAAATTCTATTTTCCACTTAAATAATATTCGCAAATATTGGCATATTTGAACTTACGACTGTCTAAATTTGAAGAAACTGTAAATCCATTTTTTAAACGTATGAGTTACATTTGAAAAAATGCAAGCCTCTTCTGTTAATATCCTTGTATAAAGTCATACGTATACCACAACTACATATTTCTTCGGAATGTAGTAATTGGTTTTCTATACAGAATTGCATTGCAGTTTCTTCGTCCGTAAAAATTGACTGTATAAATTCAACATTAGTTTAAATTTTTTTTATATTTTTAAAATCAAATCGCTTTTGTTCATATTTTGGGAATTTAATTATTTATCTAAATTAATAATTAAATTCCCAAAATATGAACAACCCTCTATAGTCAAGTAGGCTTACCTGTCCAACTATTGCAACAGTGGAGAGATGAAAAAATAACATTTATACGGACACTAATGAGGAAATTACAGTGAAAATTTTATTTATAAAAAAATATTTATTACTATTACGAGTGAAGGAAATGAATATTTCAACGAACCACAATTTTGTGCGTTTTAAACTTTTCGAATTTATTTTGCTAAAAAAACTGAGGAATCATTTAGGCGTTTTGTTTTGGAATTTAGGTCGTTTTAATTTATATTAAACTATAATGCAAGAGAATGGCGATATTATTTATTTTTAATTTAAGTTTATTTTCTTTTATTTTTAATTTAAGTTTTTTTTTAATTTATTTTTATTTTATTTTTATTTTCTTTTATTTTTAATTTGATTTTAATTTCAATTCAAATTTCAACCAATATTTTACCCATAAAATGATAATCAACTTAGAATCCCAGAACATTTTATACAAAACAGAAGAAGACGTATCAGAAATAGAACAACTAATCTCACAAAACGTAACCAAAATAACCGAACTAAACTTCACAGGCAATGTATTCTACCCCTCAGCCTTAGAATCTTTATTCAAACAAGTCGCCAAACTTAAACGACTAAAAATCGGAACATTCGTAGGAATATTTGCAACTTTACCGAAAGAAACCATGTTAAACTGTCTTAAGATATTCTGTAATTATTTACCTACAACGAAATTAGAATATTTGGATCTCAGTGACAATGCACTGAGCTGTGATCTCCCAGTTGAGTTCAGTCAATTTTTTCATAAATTAAGAAACTTGAAAATCTTGAAAGTAAATAACTGTGGGTTGGGGAGAATAGGAGGTGATTGGTTGGCAGATACTTTAATTAATATGAAAGAGAAGAATTCACTCGAAGTGATTGAATTAGCACAAAATAAATTCATTAATTTCCCTAAGAAATTGGGCTTCGCTCTAGAATTATTTCCTTATTTAGAAGAATTGAGAATTCAATACAACACAATCGACAAAGAAACGATGGACGACTTCCTTAAAAGCTTTGAGAATCATCCTTTAAGAATATTGGATTTAAGAGACAACAACTTGTCAGTAGAAGGTTGTGAAATGTTAGGAAGGTTCTTTGAACATTGGAATATTGAAGAATTGTATTTATCAGATTGTTTGATGGGGACAGAAGGATGTGTTGCGTTTCTTACTTACGCAGCTAAGAAGGTAGACAAGCCTTTTTTACACGGTAGCTTTATAAAATATAACAAAAGGTTTTACTTGGACGTTGCTTCCAATGAAATCTCACAAAAAGGAATTGAAATGTTAGAGAAATTCTTTATTGATCATCACATTGATGAGCTAATTATAAAGGATAATGAATACAATGATTGTACGACGTTGGTTAAATTAATAGAAGAGAAGGGTGGAAGAGTTGTGCACGATACTAGTGATCAAACAGACCTGGTGGATATTAGTTTGATACATAAATTTGAAGAGGCTTTTAATTAAATTTATTAAAAGTGAATTACAATTTAGCATTGAAAATGGATTTAAATTACAATTTACGCATTAAAAATGTATTTAAATTACAATTTAGCATTGAAAATGTATTAAAAGTGAATTACAATTTACGCATTAAAATATTAATTTAAATTACAATTTAGCATTGAAAATGTATTAAAAGTGAATTACAAATTTACGCATTAAAATATTAATTTAAATTACAATTTATATTCATTTAAATTACAATTAAAAGTGAATTACAAATTTACGCATTAAAATATTAAATTACAATTTATATTCATTTATTTACAATACATTAATTTATCGAATGCTTCTTTGTAAAAATATGTTGCAACAGGGAAAAAGAAACATAAATTGGCTATAACTGTAAAAACGTGCCAATATTCATGGTACCCGAATATGTTTGGCTTCCCTATGGGTCTTCTAATCCTAAATAATATTGCACCTACACAATAAAAACTTCCTCCAACAATAAAAAAGAGAATTTCAAGTAAGTTTACATTTTGAAAGAATGGCCCAGAAAAAGGGATCCATGACACACCATGCAAGATATAAGTTATAATATCAATGGTCTCATAAATGTTGCTTAACACCAAACATTTAAGTATCCCGAAACAGGTGATAGTCCACGTCGTACAAAGAAATGGGTACTTCTGCAGGACTCCCCCCCCAATAATAAATAGTTAATTAAATAAATAATTATTAAATTAAATTATTAAACTTTATAAGGGTTTGCTACTTATATAAACAGTTATAAAGTTTAATAATTTAATTTAATAATTATTTATTTAATTAACTATTTATTATTGGGGGGGGAGTCCTGCAGAAGTACCAAGAAATGATCTTATCATCTTCTTAGACTTTAGAAACAACAAAATCGTAGACGTCTGAGTTCCACTTATCAATAAAAAGATTGACGCGTGGTCTAATCTTTGAAAGAATCGTCTGGCGGATTCTGTCTTCCAGTTGGTGCGATGGTATTTTGAGCTAACACCAAATAATATTAATTGTACGAATAGATAGACGAAGATGGTGGAATCTATTTTTAACCAAAGCCACAATAATAGGTTGAGGAGTGTTATTATGGCAGTTGTTATAAAAGCTATGTAATGTATTAGGCCTCTGAATTTTGGTTTGATTTCATTCATAAGGGATTAATTTATTCTTAAAACTTTATTCATTTATAATTTATTTAAATATAATAAAAATATTATTAATGTCAAATTTAGATTAATTTAATTTTCTATAATATTAAAAATTGGCTGAAATTTACATAATTACACTCCAGGTTAGGTTTATGATTTTTTTTTGTTTTACAAACAAATCTTTCAACATAAAAATTAATTTAAACCCAAAAAAAAACGCGAAACAGGGATTCGAACTCGAGGATAATAAAAAAATGAATATTAAAATAATTGTAGATAATTATTAACTTTAAAACTTATCATAATTGAAAAAATGAAAGTAGATCAAATATTAAAATTAAGAATTTATTAAAAACTTCCAAAACGCATCACTGAATCCCTGGCACTTGTACAGAATCCCCCTATTTTGAAAATTAAATATTTTATTTAGGTAAGTGTAAAGTTTTGGGGGTAAGATCGACCACAATTTAAAATCTATTAAAAACTAGTTAAATAAATTTCTCATTCCTTTATTTCTATCACATGTTTTAACTTCTATTTTTATCTTTCATAGGCAACTTTTAAAAAGGTATGAATAAAAGAATCTTGATCGAATAAACACGAACAGAAGAAGAAACGTTTATATATGCACGTTCAATCGGATTATTAAACCCAAATAAAAAAATGTATTAGAGGTCATTGTACCGGAACAATGAATCTAGAGAAAGGAAAAACCCCGACACGGATTCAACGGGAGATATAAATGCGGAAAAATCTCATGCAGGAAGAGTATTTCATCTTTTAGCAATACGATTTTTGAATGGTGTCATATAAACAAAAAAACCTTTTTTGACATTTTATATGCTTATAGTGAGAAAAAAGTATCTCCGAAATAATTTTAGAAAAAAAAATTCCCAAACAAACCGCTTGTTTATGGAAAAGAAAACTTGATAATATCGTAATAGAGTTTGGCCCAGCTCTATTATTGGAAAAACTAGGAGCGGAGGATGAGTTTATTGAAGTAGACGAATC